>PVJO010006854.1:0-47500 GCA_004026905.1 Hystrix cristata
CCTCTCTCTCACTCCCCACCCCATCTCCATTTCTATCTATCTCCTATATTCCGGTCTTTCCTATGTTCTATTCTGTTCCAAATGTGCGGGCCTTCTTTGAATTCTCACTTCTGCTTCTTTGCCTGGAGATTTTCTTCCATCCTTGTAGTCTAGTACACTCATTAACCACAATTCAGCTCAAATGGCACTTTCTCAAGAAAGTTTTTCCTGCATTCCTCGGTCTACCTAGTAGGCCATTTTGTAGCACCTAAGAAGTGTTCACACATTTCCATTAAGGGTTACTACATTGTGTGTGGTTCTAAAATTCCTCTTTTCCCAAACTGTGATCTCCCCAAAGGCAGAATCCAGTTTTTCCCTAGCTTTATGGAAGTATGACTGACAAATAAAAATAATATATATTTAAGATCTATAAGGTGAGGTTTTCACATACAAATACGTTATGAAATGATGACAACCAAATAAAGCTAATTAACATACCTCATTTAATAGTTACCATTTGTACATGTGTGTGTCTGTTGAATGTGCTTGAGATCTCTCTTAGCAAATTCCAAAGTTACATTATTTTGTTATTAGTACATGTTTCCAATACATAATGTTTACATTCCTCATGTGGAGTTGGTACTATCACTCCCCCTTTTTCCCTTCCTTTTATTTCTTGATCCCCTTCCCATCTGAAAAAGATCTCCCTACTTCCTATTATCTATCTTTTTTTTGCTCTTTATTTATAATTCAGGTTTCTTATATAAGAGACACCATGTAATATTTGAGCTTGTGTGTCTGATTCATTTCACTTAACTTTATGGTCTCAAGGAGCATCCATTTTACTATGAATGACTCGTTTATCTTTCCTTATGTGTACCTCAACCCTAACTATGGTCTCCAAGTTGTGCATTAGGTGTTCATAATTTATTCATCTTATAAATTCAATTGTGATCTTTGACCAACATCTTCCCATTTACTCCATTCCTCACCTGTGGTAACTATCTTTGTATTCTTTCTATGAGTTCAACTTTTATAGATTTCTCATATCAGTAATATCATTCATTATTTGTTTTTCTGCTGAATGTAGTAAACTTCTGGCTTATCCATGTTGTTATAAATGGTAGGATTTATTTCTTTCAAAGCCGAATAATACTGTATTTGTGTGTCTCACATCTTCTTCATCCATTCAGTCATCAATCAACATTTCTGTTATGTTGGTTGTTTCTGTTATGTTGGTCATTGCTAATAATGTTACAGTAATCATGGAAGTCCAGATGTCTCTTTGAAATACTGCTTCTACTTGCTCTGAACATATTATCAGAAGTGAAGTTGCAAGATTACACTACAGATTAGAACTACTATTTATAGTAGTTCTATTTTTAATCTTTTGAGAATCTTCTGTATTGTTTTCTACAATATCTATACCAATTTACATTCCCACCAACAGTACATATGAGTCTTTCTTCCACACTCTCATACATTTGTTGCGCTTCCATTTTTTGTTAACAGTCATCCTAATAAATGAGAGGTAATAGTTCATTGCAGTTTCACTTGCATTACCCCGTGATTAGTGATGCTGAGCACGTTTTCGTATACCTGTTCGCCATAAACACATCTTCAGAAAGGAAAGGTCTGTTAGGTCTTTTGCCCACTTTGTAACTGGAGTAGTTGGCACTTTCTGTTTGTTTTTTACTTTGCTATTGAGTTGTATGAGTTCCTTATGTATTTGGATGTTGACGCTTTATGGAATATATGACTGCAAATATTTTCTCCCAATCCATGAGTTGCCTTTTCATTCTGTTACTTACTTCGATGTACAGGAAGCTTTTAGTTTGCTACAGATCTGTTCATTCGTTCATTTGTTTGCTGCTTGTATTTTTAAAAAAATCACTGCCAGGACCAATGTTAATAACTTGAAGCCAGGTGTGGCGATCCATGTCTGCAATCCAGGGTCTTTATGAAGTCTGATCAAAAACACAGTGAATGCTGCTGCACCTTATTCGTCAGATCTGGCACCATGCAACTCCTCTGGCTCTTCCCCAATGTCAAACTGACCATGCAAGGTAAACATTTTGAACAGATTCGGACACAAAAGTAGTCACAACAGTGCAAGCAAAGACATTCACAAAAGTAGACACCCAGAACTGCTTCATATAGTAGCAAAAATGATGGGATAAGTGTAGTGGAAGCAAAGGGTAATATTTTGAGGGAGATCAATGGCAATGTATCTTTTACTTCAATATTTTTAAATTTAAATCATACTGCACTTTTTGGTCACACCTCATATGTATTACATTATTATGTACTAAATGACCACCGCCCATGCTGGAATATAAGCTAATCTATGGTAGTTATTTAAATGCTCTCTTCCAGACCACATGCCATGTATCAGAAAAGGACATGATAAATAAAATGCAACCCTTTCCCTTAAGGGGTTCACAATCCAGGAATCAAAAACTACACTGTAGTATGATGTACACTGTGCGAAAGAGCGAGCAGGAAGTTACTGGAACAAAAAGCAAGAACCTTGACCCAAACGAGGCTACCTAAAGGAAGTTGCATCCAAGCCAGAACGGAAAGATAAGTTGGTATTAATCAAGTGAAAAGGCAACAGAAGGATATTTCAGGCAAGAAAAACAATGAACGCCTCATGAGCCTCTGTCGGAAACTTGGGTCCAATTTTGGGCATGATAGGAAACCACTGAAAAGATTCCAGCAGGAAAGTGATCTGATTTGATTTACATTTTTAAAAGCTCTCTCTATAAATCAGGAATGAGTTTGCTCCCCAGGAGACATCTGGCAATGTCTGGAGACATTTCAGGTTGTCACGAGTGGGACAGGAACTGCTAGAGGGCACCAGTGGGTGGGTGGAGGCCCACTGGTGAACACCCTGCCGTGGATAGGACAGCCTCCCACCGCTAGAACCATCTGACCCCATATTTCCAAGGTGTGAAGCTAAGAAACCTGTCAGCTGCTGGTAGAGCGGAGCTATTATTGCCTTTACAAAGGATGATGAGTTAGGGGGCTATTACATTATTCAGGCAAGAAATGATTAAATTGAGGAAGGTGCCTTAGAAGTGTGAAACAGGCAGACCCAGAACGTATTTTGAAGGTAGAGCCAATTGCATTTCTGATGGATCCGGAGTTGGATATGAGAAACAGAAAGTAATTCATGTTTTAGGCCTCAGTAATGAAACAATGAAGGTGCCTTTTACTAGGATTGGGAACGTGTAGAGGAACAGCCGTGTGGAACAGAAATAAATCAAGGAACATGTTAGGTTTGAGATGTTTTCTTCTAGACATGCCAGAGAAAATATGGGAGAGGCTCATGAGAGCAAAGATGAGGGAGAAGATCCAGATCCCACCTCAGCATTTTAGGAGTCACCTGTAAAATAATCAGGAAGACCCTGACGATCTCCAAGGGAACATCCAGCATCGTGCCTCGGGTTCCTACTCATGACATCAGAGCACTAAGCCCTCTTATTTGCAGAAAGTGTTTTGATTTTCAGAGTACAGTCATCTATGGTTCTATCTGACCTTACAACAACCATGAGGCAAGCAAGTGTTATCCTCTCTCTGGGGAAACAGACTCGAAAGGAAGTAGGCACCTTGCCCGTGGTTGACACAGTTGCTCCCCAGACACCTGCTCTGATCTACCAGATTCCACTCCTCTACCTTTACTATAGGCATCTCTCTCTCTGCTCCAAGACCTACCCCATTTCTTATTCCAGGGGTCTTTCCATTGCTGAATTCAATGTTAACTTCCAGGAGGCTAAATGCAAGGTATGTGCGGGGGCTCCCATCATCACCGGGATGCCAGGAACAGGCCAGACTAGTTTCCCAGGAGCAGAGATGAAGGAACACACCCTGAGACAGATCACCTCTCCAGACAGGATGCAGAAAGAGGGAACTTCCTGCAAGACTTCCCTGCAGGTTGAAAGGAGCAAGGTGGTAGATGTCGTTTTTTCAAGGTGTTCTGGCCGCTGATTCTCCATCTGGAATTCTGAAAAAGATCCTACTGGAATATTTTGTTTTTCTTTTTATTTTATGAAAAAATGAAACATTTTCAGAACCACGTAAGAGAATAACAACAGTTCTTACATTATGTATCATTACTTTCAAAGTAGTTACTCAGTACAAGACATAAAGCAAAAAGACTCTTATAAAAAAGAAACAGCTAATACAAACTTTCTTTTCAATGAAGTCAGATAAATTTTTAGTATAAATGAAACACATTAGCATATATAGTATTGAAATATTTTTAAAACAACGGACTATATAATTTGGGGAAGTATTTGAACTCCCTAATTTCTATTTATCCCTCTTCTGTTTTGCTCTTTATTCGTATAAAATATTTGTTGAAAGATGCATACTGGACCCAAACTAGCTGTGTGTGGATGGAAAGATACCTAACTTTGCAAGCTTCAGTGTCTTCATTCATAAAATGAAGCTAAGTCCTACCTTCCTCACAAAGTGAAATAAGAAACAAACATAATACCTGGCACAAAACAGAATCTTCTGTGTGGCGACTTCAACAAATAAGTGAGTCTGCTCTTCACCTACATCCAGTCAATCTTCAAGAGAAAGCCGACCTCCTGCATCCATTTACCTATACCCACTCCGTCCCCACCCCTGCTATTCCACTCAGTGCAGCATACAGTGCAATCTGAGTAAGCACCTCTGCCCTGGGCTCCTGCCATCATACCTATTCATCTCCATGTCTCTGTTCTGTCACTTCACTCCAATTTATCTCCACTCACTGAGGAGTATTCTTCAGCAGGGAAAAAAGGGAACTGGCTCAAGTCACCCTTTGCTTTCCATCCCTCATCACCTTTCTGCTGCACACTCTGCCCAGCACCCTGGGGTCTGCCTGCCAAGACTCTTGCTCAGCCTTGTTCCCCACCACTCTGAACCTTCCCACCAGGGCATCTGCCACGCTGGCTTTGCCATTCTTCTATAGGGGGAGGGGGCTCATGGATCTCTTTCATTCCCACTCCCAAGATGTCGTTTCTCTGCCTAGAGGAACCTTCCCCACACGATGCCCTGTCCTTGGTGAATTCATTCTTCCAAGTGTCAGCTTTGAAGTTCCTTCCCCTGTACCTGGGAAATGTCAGTCCAAGGTCTGGCACCCAGAAAGCCTGTGATGACCATGTACTGAATCAATGTCAGGGGTAGCATCACAGCTGACTCACTGTTAACGCCTGATGTCCCTGACAGCAGGCAGTGCTTAGTCTGGGCCCATGCTCAGCTTTTGGGTTGAAGACCAGTCCCATCGCTGAGAGATGCAAAGCGATGCAGGCTCTTCTCCAGCATTCCACTGAGTCGGTTCACAGCTGCAGTAAATCACCAGTGATCTGCTCAGCCTCTAGAAGCTAGGCGGGACCCTGAGACAGGCCCTCCTCTTCCAATCTGCCCCCAAGTCCATTCTCCTTCCCATGAGCTTCCTTGTCTCACCGCAGCCCTCCAGTGACACGCAAGACATCCTGCTCACAGGGAAAAGTTTTAAGGCATCTCTGGAAAATTCTTTTCTAATCTGCTATAACTTTAAAAGCTTGAGTTTTCATGACTAATTAGAACTGTCAATTTAGTGTAAGTCACAAAAAGAAGTGGAATCTCTTGTAAGAAAAAAGGATTAAAATATTACTATGGCAATTTTTAAATTGATTTATAAGGTATATGGTTGACAATCTTATTAATCTTCTTTTAAAATATATGCTGGTAGAGAGCTAATATTCTTTGAAATAAATTGGCAAGGCACATGCAAATCCCTACTAATTTACTAGTTTTGGGGACACATGGAGGATATAAGCAGAGAACCCAAGGAACATCTGCTGAGTGCCTAACATAGCAGAGATTGCGAGGAACTCAAGGTAGATGATCTTACTCCTGCCCTCCAGTTACCTGTCATCTACTCGTATGGGTGGATGGAGGACAACTACAAAATCAGGAAAGCAGAGTGAAGTACATACTAAAGCAGGAAAGTAGAATGAGGGAAGGCAGGAAGGTGTGCTGGCCTTGAAGGAGAACAGGACACAGCTGCAAACCAAAAGCACAGGGCGGAGGCTGAGCCTACCTTGTTCTTCGCTGTGCCCTTAGTACAGTGTCAGGCACACAGTAGCATTTGATAGAGTCGCTACAAGGATGGTGAAGGAACAGAAGAGCCCTAGGAAATGGGATGTTCCAGGTGGCAGCTTCTCTATCGGACCTGGGCCCAGAGGAAGGGCAATGAGAAAATAGCCCCCAGTCCACCCACCATGACACATGACACAAGTAAGAAACATACCCACAAAGAAAAGTCCTGGCAAGGATGTAGAGAAGTTGGAATCCTTGTACGCTGTTGGGGAGAACAAAAAATGGTACGGCAACTATGGAAAACAGTAAAGAAGGTTCCTCACAGAATTTAAAATAGAACTACCATATGATCTAGCAATCTCACTTCTGCATACTTATCCAAAAAATCGAAAACAGAATCTTGAAGCGATATTAGCACTCCTATGTCTACTGCAACACTCTTCACAATAGCCAAGATGTGGAAGCAACCTAAATGTACAGTGATGGAAAATGGCAAGAAAATGTACTATGCAGGACGTACGATAGAACAGTTTTTAGCCTTTAAAAAACTAAAGTAAGTCTGTAACATGTGACAACATGGATAAACTTTTAGGGGATACTAAGTGAAATAACCCAGGCACAGAAAGACAAATACCAAACAGTTTCACTTATACAAGACATTAAAATAATGAAAGTCATGGAATCAAAACTGGAATAACCGTTGGCAAGGCCAGGTGGAGGAGGAAATGGGGAGTTGCTAATCAACAGGCATAAAATTTCACTCAAACAAGATGAGTAAGCTAAAGCTCTGCTTACGACATGGCACCCATGGGCAATGGTAGTAGACTGTATGTCTAAAAACATGTTAGAAAAGTAAATCTCATCTTCAGTATTCTTGCTGTATAAAAAATATTTTAACAAGACTATACCTTTTTGTTTTAACCCAAGATTTCGGTACTTGTTATTATAATGCATCACGGCATATAAAATTTAATAAAGGAAGAACACCCTTCATGCAACTTAGAGTTCAAATAAATATAATACCTAACAAATGTAAGAAAAATGTATTACACTGAAAGAGATTACACTGTTTGAGTGGGTTGGAGAAGAAGTCAAGATGGATTTTGAAGCTGAGAAGAATACTTAAGAACACGCATGGGGAAGCAAAATAAGAAATTAAGCACGTGCTGTAATGAAAGTACTGAGGAGGAACAGGAAAGACGAGTGAGGCCAGAGCAACAAATGACCAAGAAGAACATGGATTAGCATCTACTCTATGCTCGTCTCAGTCCGGTATGATTGACACGTATTTAATATCGACACCACTGTATTAGGTTCTATGATAAAACTTAGAAGCTTAAAACAACATAAATGCATCGTTTCTCTGTTCTGTAGGTCAGAAGTCCAGTACAGGCCCCAGAAGGTTCAAGGAAAGATGTTGGCAGAGTGGTGCTCCTTTTTGGCACCTGCAGGGGAGAGTCAGTCTGTTCTCTGGTTCACTCAGGTTGTCGGTAGAAATATGGTGGCTGCAGCTGTCAGATTCAGGTCTTACTTTCTGCAGTGGCGCTCAGCTAGGGACTCTTCCTAGCTTCCAAGAGACACCCACCTGCATTCTTGCACTTCTGGTCCTCTTCATCTGTCTTACATGCATTATCTTCTTTTGAAAGACTTCCATGATTAGATCAGACCCACCCAGATAATGTCCCTGTTTTTAATTCAACTGATTCATAAACATAATTACATTTGCAAAGGTAAAAATCCCTTTTTGTAATGAAGTATAACACGATCACAGAAGTAATACCTGGGGCAGAGATCATGGGGCCATTTTAGAATTCAGCCTACCACACAGCCCATGAAGACTGAGACAGGTAATCCCATGCTCAGCAGACAAGAGAGATGTACAGAGGCTAAGGAACAGAGGCAGAGCTGGACACAAGGGACACGAGGGCCGAGGTCCTGATGCTGAACAAAGTGCCACAGTCCTCCAAGAAGGTGGTTTCTCCTGTTTGAGAAGTGGGAAAGAAGACCCCTTCCTGCTTCCCGAGGGCAAGGGTAAATGTTCCTCGGTGCCTCTTCCAACTCAGGCATGACCCAGAGCAAGCCCAGAGCCAGCTGCAGCTCCTATCGCGTCTATATCAGCAGGGGACATTCTTGGTACGAACTCTTGGGGGAAGATATGGAAAGACCCAAAGTCAGTGTTAAGAATTCAGGCAAATTTGTGACAGTAACTCACCAAGAACGTGATCTGTCTAAATCCGTGAGAAATGCACTGTTATTATTTTAACTTTATGCAATGATTTGCTCTATGACATCATTTTTCAGAGGAAAGATTCTGTGGAAACGTGATTACATGACTGTGTAAGAATTATACAGATTTATATGAATTACACAGATATAATATACAGAATTACACAGATGTACATTATACAGAATATTGTACAGATGTATACAGAATTACACGGATGTATATTACACAGATTTATGGATGTATCTGGATTATTTTTTTTCAAAATTACATGCTTCTGAAGTTTTTGAGATCAGTTTATTGACTTACAGAATAAATGCTTCCTTTGTGGTCATGCTTTTGCAGTTACCTTAAAAAAATTCTTTCCTCTGTAGATAGCACTGAAGAAAGCATTATAAATTGCCTACTTAATGGAGTTTCATATTCATTCAACAACTATTGAGACTATATTAGGTTCTAGAAGATTGTGAAAAAATCTAAAAGCCCTTTATGATTTAATAAATTAGTGTGGGAATAACCATTTTTAAAAAAAAAGCAAATCAAGGAGGGGTACTGACAGAAAAGTACAAGAGTTTGGAGAAAGTGAGCAGAGGGTGAACAGTCAGGCAGGCTTCTCAGAGGAGATGGTGCTGGGAGTAGTTGGGCTCATAATCATTAGGTCTAGGGACTATGCCTGAGCAACAGTTCAGGGCCTCTGCTTGCTCTAGTTTGTCCTTACCCTGCAAATTCATCCCATGCTGCCCATCACCTTCAAAATGGGAAGACTTGTCCTGACTCAGGACCTCTGTTCTTCCTATTTCCTCTGTCTAGAACATGTTCCTTCAGATTGTTCACACATCTGCAGTATTCTCAACCTTTGGCTCCCTGCTCCAGTACTAGTCTTTCAGAGAGTCTCTTACTCTCTGCCCCGCTCATATTGGTCCCTTCCTTCCATTCTCCTGACCCCTTACCATTCTGCAAGCGAGTGATTTTAAAAGTAGCCTTATTTAATGCCAACTTGAGATAGTCCTCCATTCTTTGGAGGAAAGTGGGAACTCAGAGAAGCGAGATTATTTTTCCAAGAAGAACCTGTGATCTGAACCCTGTTTGATGATCCCACAGTCTGTAATTTTAACCACTCTGTCATGAGTTTTCTACATATTATAAAAATTGTACATATTCATTTAGGAGATAAGGAAACAGAAGTAGGGAAAAAAAATAGAGCCCATAATGCAGGTGCCTGTATGACTCCAATTACATCTTAGTTTACACACCTCTAGACACGTACCTGTAGCAAAGGTAAGTTTTTAAATGGGGCCATACACTATATTTTATAGCCTGTATTTTTTTCACTTAATGTCTTATTTTAAACTTCCTTCTGTGTCATTTTTTTATTTATGGGTCATAGTAACAGCTTCTCTCTGCATGTGCCTTGCAGCCTTTCTGGGCCATTCCTGCTATAACCCCATTTCATAGGTAGGTGAAACTGAGGCTCCATCTGGGAAATAGCTTGCCCAAATCACAACTAACAAAGGCAAAGCAGGAGAAGGAGGAAGAGGTCTATAAAACCCTAACTCCCACTTAGTAATTCTCTTTCTTGGCTCTGAAAGAGCTGAGCATCCCTTTGAAGAAATGATTGGGGGTTTCTGTGAGAAAAGAAAAGGAGATTGTTCCTGCCTCAAGGGCTGCTGTGCGAGCTCAGTTGGGGATTAAGTGGGAGGGAGGAGCCCAGCATGCAGGGGATCGGTATGGCGAAACAGTACCTGGCAAATGGGGGATTCAGTTGGTTATTTTAAGTAAAATAGCTTCTGTTAATATGTGCCTTGTGCTGAAGTGAACCAAATGTTAATTAAAGCAGAAGCACTCATTGTTAATTTATCTTCTGTTTGCCGATGGGTTAGGGTATATTTTTAAAAACCTCACAGCATACCATATTTAAATATGTTCCCAACCCTGAGGACATCAAATGCCAGACATGTGGGGCCACAGATGATAACCCAGCTCACACCTGGCTCACTGAGGCAGGGCCCCGGGCCCTTGGAGCCCATCTTGCCTCTGAAAACCAGTTGGTGGATCAGAAGGTCGTAGGAGGAGGGGGAAGGTGCTCCGGATGCAGAGACACTGTATGTTTTGGTATTACAGGTTGTCCGGCAGTTTGCTATAAAAAGAGAACGGCTTCTTCTAAGAACTTAAACCCAAAACTATTTGGAAGCAAGTCCCACTTTTAACACTTGTAGAGTGCCAAATACTCCTCTGTGTCAGAAACGTGTGGGAAGTGGTGGCTGAGACCTGGAAGGGCAAACCCTGAGCACTGGGGTTTTGGCCCTGGTCAAAGCTGAATCCACTTTCAGTGCGGGTAAAACCACACCATTTAATTAACTAAATTATTTAATCATCCTGAACCCCACTTTGCTCATTTCTCAACAGTTATATAGGAACCCGCCTGAAGAAATTGATGGGGATTGTAAACGTGGATGTCAAAGTATACTGTGCAGCTCAGAGTTGGTATTCTGAGAATAGCGGTTCCTGGTGTGGTTAATACGTTTTGGGCAAAGTGAAGTTCTTTCCTTTTCACATTCCTGTCCCACTGTAAACCGCAGTACAGGCTGTTCCTACTCTAGGAAATCTCTTTATCTGTTAGAAGGGCCACAGCCAGCCTGCCCTGCACCTCCCAGTGAAATGGTAGCTCTTCCACGAAGGCTTTCCAGATTTTTTTCCACAAGGACATGGTCTTTCTCACTTCAATTTTCTTAGCACTTAATGGGTGACTACCTGATCCATTCACCTTAACACAGCTATCATAGTGGCTTCTGTGTGTGTGTGTATCACATTTCTTCTGTTAAACTCATTTCTTTGAGAAGAAACCTCGGGCACAGGAAACTTCATGCTGGATGTGATGTCCTGAGTAAACATGTATAACCATTCATCTACAGTATATGTCCATCTGTGTAATACGTTCATTGACCACCTATTATGTGCCAGGCACTGTGCTAGGTGAATGGGATAGATATAGCAGTGAATGACAATGGTAAGACCCTTTCCCTCGCTGAATTTACTTATTAGGGGAGGAAGATAGATGATAAATAAATCAATAGATATATACCTGCATAAATATCACTTTGACTTCTGTAAGTGCCATGACAAAAGAAGGTAAGGTGAAGAAGAGAGGAAGAGGTGAGGGGGAACTGAAGCAACAATACTTCAGAGCAATGTATATGAGGGGGTGACACTGGTAGAGAAACCTGCAGGGAAGAGTAGATGGAAGAAGGTTTGGGACAATTTCAGGGAAAGAAGTCCCAGGCAGAGGGAATAACTGCAAAGGTCCAGAGGTATAAAAGACTTTGACGTGTTGGAGGAACTGCACGAAGCCTGAGGACGCAGGAGCACAGCAATGGAGGAACACACAGCACAAGATGAGATTGAAGGTGGGCCAGATCAGGAAGCGTCTCGTAGACCCTGGTGTAAAATTTAGACTTTATTTACTAATTGTGACAGATACAAGGTGGATGCAGTAAAAATGATCCTGTTTATAGTGCTTAGACGAGCCCTCCGGCTATTCTGTAGACGCGGATTGTACAAAGAAAAGAGCAGCAGCAAGGAAATGCTAAATTAGAGTCTAATGTCTAATATGGTCCCTGTGAAGACAGAAGGGGGGAGACTGGATTTGATGGACTGAATGTGCAGGTAAGGGAAAGAGACAAGTCAGAAATGACACTCAGATATTTGATTTCAACAGCAGAGAGGACAATGGTGCCACTTTCTGAGATGGAGATGGAAAAGAATAAGTTTAGTTGTATTTCTGTAAACCTTTCCATTGGGGGTTCAATGAGAATTCTGCCTTGGACATCTCAAGTTTGAAGTATCAACTAGGCAATTATATACTTGCATTTAGAGAACATGGAGGGGACTGGAGATTCAAGTGTGGGAGTTATCAGCATCTGTGTGTACAGGTCACGGGACTAGAGGACATCATGTCAAGGCAAGCTTGTAGACAAGGATGGAAGGAAAGCTAAGGCTTGCACCGAAGGCATAGTAGCTCAAGATGAAGCAAAAAGGAGACAGAAAGGAATTTAAGAAGGAACCACCTAGGAGGAGGCAGGAGATCCAGGAGAGTGAACCCTAGAAGCCAAGAGGAGTGTTTCCAGAAGTCACTGTCATCATTATTTACAAGTGACATCTTCTTTTTCTTTTGGGGGGCTGCTGGGGAATGAATTCAGGGCCTGGCACTTGCTAGGCAAGTGCTCTACCACTGAGCTAAATCCCCCACCCCTATGAGCGACATCTTAAGCCCAGCTGTGTCTGTGCTAAGTGTGAGATGTGACTTACTGAATTACTGCAAGTCATGAGATGGGATTCATTATCTCTCTGAGGCACAGAAACCAAGGCTTGGAGATGGGACCAAAGATAAACGAATGGAAGCATGAATCTACATCCATTATGTTGCAAACTGTGGCCACTCTACACTTCTCTAACCTACCCAAAGAAGAAAAGACCATTCTTCTTTGAACCATAGCTTTGCAAGTGCTAGAACTATAAACTAGCTTCCAGCATTCTGGGCTTTCCTTAGAGCAGTTGTCCAAATCCTGCTCCCCACCCCCGGGACTTGCCACCAGTGCCCAGGACCCTCCCCGAGCTGGAGTGTTGGAACACAGTGACCAGCAGCTGGGGTGATTAAAATGAATCACCCCAGCCTTGCCAGGGAAGTGCTGAGCGATCGGCAGCTGTGACAAATGGAGTGACTGGCCACAGAGATGCAGCATCTTGGATGAAGTAGCCTCATCAGTGGGACTGTTGTATTTGCCCAGAGCTAATTACCCTGGTCTACAAATCACAACACCTGATACTGAGTGAGCCTCTCTCTGAACACAGCTCAGCTGAGTAATTAGACAAGATGGACTTCCTTCTCCTGGTAATTTAGAGGCAAGCCATCTGAGCCGCTGCCTTCTTGCTCCTGTTTCCATTACTTTTAAAAATAGCCATTTGAAATAGATGACAAAGGGAAATAGGTTGCGCTCAGTGACCTCTTGTGCTTAGCCACATGAAGGAACACAGGAGGTGTCCCTTCTGTCCCCTTCCTCTTGAGGATGACAGGACATGCTTTTGAAATGAAGAAGGTCCACTTCCAACTCCTTGTCAGAGATATCCTGGAGAGGAGGCTACTGAGATCAAAAGTTGATTGCTGTTTAATAACTTTCCACTCCCCACACAGGCTCCAAGCGTCTGCTCTCCGGCAGGCTCCCTGACCTTGGCATCTGCTCTCCCCTAACCTTCCTCCCTGGCTGTGGGTGCTCATGCTGCCTGTGTGCCTCCAGCGGAAGAGCTTACTCTGTGCTACCCACTGTGCCACCTGATCCACTTCCATTTTCATTTTTCATCATTAAGAACACCTTTAAAATGAGGACCACCATTACTCCATTCTGCAAAAAAGTAGCACAAAGAGATTTAGTAACTTGCCCACCATCATATAACCAGTAAGAAACGACACAGGTCTCCCTCCTGCTTGGTCTGGCTCCTAAGCCACTTCTCAAGACCAGTGCCCTCTACTTCCACCCTAAGGATCAATCAAAAGTAATTGCCCAATGACTTAGTGAAATATGTTATCTGAGTGTTTGTGTGCAAGAGCTAATGACTGGATAGATGATACATTTTTGTTGACAGTTGCATATTAATTTACCTGAGGTCTCTGATGTTCCCAGTAGGAAGTGAGAGCAGGGGTCAGCAAACTATGGCCTGCAGGCCAAGCTAAGCTCACCACATGCTTTTATAATTAATGTGCTATCGGAGCACAGCCTTGCGCGTGTGTTTACAGAGTGTCTGTGGCTGGTTTTACACTACAGCAGCAGAGACGAGTAGGATACCAGAGAGCATAAGGCTCACAGAGTTTAAAATATTCACTACCTGGATTTAACAGTTTCCTGAGGCCTGGTCTACAGCAAAAAAACAATCCAAGCTGTAAAACTACAAATACACAGGCTGGGGATTTAGCTCAGTGGTTTCTCGCAAGCACAAGGCCCTGAGTTCGACCCCCAGTACCAAAATAAAAAAAAAAACAAAAACTACAAATACACATCCAAAGATCTGCAGCAAACCCTAATCAGTGACCAGAACAAGAAATCTTCCAGAACAGAGAATGGCCCAGTCACATTCTTACTACCTTCCATTAGCACCAAGTTATGCAGTTAGTCATACTTTTAGTGTTTTGTTAACTAAAAAGAACAAGATGATTTGGTAGAAGAGATGCTCGCTACCAGCTTCTGACTCCCACACTACATCACAGCCCATTCACCCAGCAGCCACAGTCACTTGGGCATCTTTCCTCTCCCACAGCCCTGCTCTATGCATCGCCAAACCCGACCACTCCGTCTTCAGTGCTCCAGTCAGCCTGCCCGTGGCATCACGGGAATACAGAAAGAGCAGCTCAATCTTTAGGGGGCGAACACCTGGGAAGTTTGTGAGACGCAGTCTCAGTCACTTCCTCCTTCTTACCCAGATCTGCTGTGCCTTCTCGCAGCCCTGCTCCCATATACTCTGCTTGGCAATCTCCTACCCACACTTCAAAACCTAGCAGAATATCTCCTCCAGTGATGACTTCTCCTGACCTCTGGCAACCGAGGAATTAGCAAGTGCCTCTGTGTTTCCTTGGCGCTGCTTTCTTCCTCGTCACGTAATTAAGGCACTACAATAATTAGTGTCTATATTTACCTAAGATGGTGATGGTGGCTTAACTAAGTGCTTACCATGTGTCAGATACTGTGCTAAGCACCTGACAGAAGATCCATGACGTTTACCCTGAAACCTATCTTTCCCATCAAACTGAACTCACAGAAGGGAGACACATGGTGCATTCACTTTTATCTCTCCCATAATCAACAGCCCCTCCCGTGCAAGAAATGCTTACAATATGAATGAAGAAACAGTCCAGCGTTCACAATCCTAGAGACTCCTGCCTCCTGTTTCTTCACTAAAACACTAACTGGTACATTGCTGCTGTTCAGACTTAACATATGTGAAGTCCCAAGCCAGCTGAGTTTAAGACACAGAGATTTTTCCAGGTGGGCCTGGCCCAATCAGGTGAATCTACTGAAAGTGGGAGTTCTCTCCAGCTAGCAAAAGTCTGAGAGATTCTGGAAATAGAGGGATTAAACATGCCGAAGCCAACAAGAAAATGGTGACATCACTCCTCCAACCCCAAGGAGATGAATTCTAACAACCAGGGAGCCTGAAAGGTGGCCGCAGCTCCACATTTCAGCCCCGGCCAGCACCCTGGTTTCACCCTAGTGAAGCCTGAGCAGACAATCTAGCTGCCCTAGCCCGGGCTTCTGGCCTACATAACTGAGACAGCAAAGGAGTGTTGTTATAAGCAGCTGTGCTGTGCAGACTCGACAGGTAGCAGGGGGCAACAGGAGGTTTTCAGTCTTCTGGAGATACTGGTGGCCAGGCTGCTGACCAAGGGTTCCCCTGAGTTTTAAAGAAATCACAGATGGCTCAGATGGAGCTCCATGATAGCTTGTGGAATTCCACATCTACCCACAAAATAAATCAGAATTTAGTGAGGGAGCTAATGTTCTACAGGGGCTTGAGGGCTGGACAAAGAATAGGGAATCTCACTGGTTGTCCCAGCTCTACCATTGCCTTGCTGTGTGACTCTGCCAAGTCATTTCAGTTCTCTGAACCACGGTCCTTTCATCTGCAAGATGGGGATAAAAGCCTTTTTAGAAAGGTCTTAAATATTCAAAGGACCTGAACTTGGGATCTCAACATTTTAAGGTTATCAATGGGGAAAAAATCAAATTTATAAAAGTTTATGAGATAAAAATAGAAGATAGATTCAAGACTTCCAGGAATAATCTCTTCATACCTCTTTCACCTATTTCTCAGGGCTGGTAAGTGAGGAGAAAATAAGATAATGGGTCCAATGAGCCATACAAGTTGTGGCCAGCTGTGGAAGACAGTACGGGATTGCTCAATCACCCCGGCCCAGAGGGTTTTAGGAAGCACTCTGCCAAGCTGTGAAGCAAATCAAATTCAGGTGATGAGGCAGACCTCCGAGGGCTCTGGATCACAGCTGCTCCTTCCCTGCTAAGAAAAGGGCTGCTTTCCCCTGTGGTGCCCTGGGAGAGCAATGACCCTCACAAAATAAGGCCTCCAATTCCAAAAGCACTTTTCAAAGTGCTTCCGCATACTATTTTAATTCCAAAAGCTTATTTCCATTAAAGGGAAAAGGGCAGACCAAAGGTCTTTCTAGTTCTGAAAGTCCTAGGTTCTCACCACAAGAAAAGTCCCACTCCATGTAGAGCATCACCCACTGTACAGGACAGGAAGACTGAGGCCCAGGAGGGCACGTGACTTCCTAAGGTGACAAGGCTGGTTAGTGACAGAGCAAAGGTGCTCACTGCCAGTCCTGGCCTCTGATAATTCCAGCTCCCTGACCCTAGTAGGAGCTGGGTAAATGTGGTGTTCTTGGACACAGGCCCAGCTCCGCCTGAACCAGGACTGAGCTGCAGGTGGAGAGGAATGGCTGATGCTCAAGTTCCCATCTTACGAATCAGACACAAAGAAAGATCCATAATTACAATGCATTTCAACAAGCCTTTTCCCCTCGGCCTCCACCTATTCCACAGGTGATACTTGCTGACTGACAAGCAGCAGAGTCTTTCTTTGGTATCTTCATTAAAGGAAGTCGGCATACAGGCAATGCCATGCAGGGAAGCTGCTCATCAACATGCTCACAATACCCAGCAGGCAAATATTAATTAAAAGAGCACAAAGGACAAGCGGCATTAGGCCTGGAACTTTCTTAGGAGGCCTTTGGAGCCTTAAGAGATGATCTTGAACTTGGAATGACTTAGCTGGGTCTCTCTGTTCAGTAATGTTGGAAAAGGAGGCAGCCATTCTGAACACTTATTTTGGTGCCATCAATCCAAACACCCCAGACCATGCGCAGTGTTTGATTCTCATCCTAACAATTTTTCTCAGTCTCTAATCCTAAGTGAATGGAGCTGCCAAGTAATAAGACAGGCTACATTTATGTATTCATTTTTATTGACAGCCTACTCTGTGCTGGGCACTAGAGATATAACATTGTATAAAAGAACTAAAAGATTCCTTTTTTTTCTCATGGAACTGATAGTCTAAGGGCACACAGATGGCCAAACAAGCAAACAAACAGACTTCAACTGCCATGAGGGCTGCCGGGGGCCAGTCTTCCATCTGAATGCTAAAAGGATGACACTTAGGATGAGGTCTGAAGAATGCACAGGGGTTGAGGGGACAAGAGCAAGACATGCTCAGGGTGGGAGTCTTTTGATTATGAGGGACCAACCAAAGACCAGCATGACAAAAGTACAGAAAGTACATCATCAGGAGGCCCTGGAGAGCAAGTCAGTGGTCAGCAAACACAGAACCTTGAGGATCCCTGAAAAGCTTGAATATTATTCCAAGTGTTAAGAATAAGGCTTTCTCCTGGGCTTTATGCAGGGAATTAACATGCTGCAATTAATATTTTTCAAAAGAGTACTCACACTGCCTTGTGAAGGACTGATTAGGAAATAGAATGAGACCACAGGGGTCCGAATGGAGGCAAGAAGTCCAGTTCAGACATCATTGTGATCATCCTGAGTGAGGAAAGGAGCTGTATCTTCAAATGGTCTCATCACTCATACCTGTCCCCTCCCAAGGTGACAAAAAGCACTGGACTAGTTTTCCAAAGATTAGTGTGAGTCCAACTGTGTGCTAGTCCTGAAGTGTCGGGCGAGTGGTTTCGTTTTTATGTATCTATTTTGCCATATTATTCCCAAAAAGCCATACATGCTGGCCTGTCTTCCTAGAATTTCAAATCACAGACTCTCAGAGACAGGAGGCTTATGAGAGGAAGCAGCAAGTCCATGGCCCACACATCACTTGACCCTTCCTCTTCCTTCCTTAGAATTGTGTCCCCAGCCCTTTGAACCCTTGGGGATGGAGAATAGCTACCAAGTATAGTATCTCTGTAAATGGTTCACAACTCGAACACCTTCAGAAATGGGAAAACTCTTTCTCACTCCCAGGATAGCCATCTACACATAGCAGCACCATGCTACCCCTCAAAACTGTTTTCCTCCTATTTAAAGTTTGTTCTCCTAGAACACCCACCAGATGCTCCTAAATCAGGTCATGTGATCAAGTCTCATGTCAACCCTTCAAGAAACATGTCTCCTGATGGCTTCTCTTCTGCTTTGTGTACCCTCTTCATGCACCTGGACATGAATTAGCTTTGCTCCACTCTCTTGGTCTCATTCCTTTGGACAAATTTCCTGTCTCTGTTGTCCTCTTAATGTAAAGTATGTGGCAGCATTTTTTCCCACGTAGCAAGCATAACAAATATTTGTTGAATTTCTTGGAGTGAACACTGTCTGCCTAGAGCGAAAAGTAATCTCCAGGAAACTGAGACCAAGTAAAATGAAGAAGGATGTGGGAATAAAACGGGGATAGGGCGGGGTCTGGAAAGTAGTGTGGAACAAAAGAAAAGAGCCAGCAAGCCGGGGTCCTACTCCAGGGGCCCTATCTGATCTGACGCTTTTGAGTTTTTTATCTCTACAACTCAGGTTGGATTGGTGGTCTCTCAGACTGTTTAACATTAGGTTTTAGTTAATCACTGTCACCTATTAAAGGCTTTGAGCTTGAAGTTGTCAGAGCACATGTTAGAAAAAGCTTAAAAATACAGTAACTCTGGGATGAAGCTGCCTTAAGAAATTGAGCAGCATGGAAAGAGAAATAGAATGCAAATAACTTTTATCACTGTGTGATTGAGGATGAAACCATGCCTCGTCTGTGCACCACATGCAATCACCCCGTGTAACGTCTAGATCACCTCATAGTGTCTTTTAGAAGCTCTGGTCTTGGAAATAAACTAAGCAAATGAGAGGGGTCACAGTGGAACTCAGCTATTCTCCATTGTTTTGGGGATAAATGAGAAGAATAGTTCAAGGATAAACTTCTGACTTCACATATGATTACTGTATTTGCCTTTTTCATCTTTTCATTTCAACAAAATTCTCCTTTTTTGTGGCGGTGTGGAAGAGTACCTACAACCAACGGTGACACTCCCCACTGGGGCTGGAGTGTGGTTTTCTCATTTTATTGCCAATATAGTCATCTTCCCCTCTTTCTAGGCCATCGTTTTAGTGAGCTTTGAAGCCAGGAGGGCAATAACGAGAAGACAGTCTGACCAATATTTCTGGACCAATCAAATGTGTTTATCACTTATACAAATTTATTTGAATTCATATATATACATATACATGCACAAATATTTGGTGTATATGTAACGAACATTTGAAAGGATGTTTATACATGTTTCAATTTCTGTGGACAAGTGCTGAATATATGTGCTTTTGTTGATGTGCCTTGATGTATAAATGTGTATGTGTAAAGTGAGTGCGAATGTGTGCACTTTATCACCACCAAAGGGCAGCAACCCCATAGCTTCTTACCTCTGGTAAGGAAGGAAACATGGAATCTCTCTGACATTTGAATTTTCACATCTTGCTGACAGGCAGGAAGGGTACAATAGGTTTTGACAGCCCTGCTGACAGGGCTCCGCCTGGCTCTCGCCCCTCCCCCAGCCACCTGCAGTTGATGTCCGTGCTTCTGATGCCCCTTCCCTTTGGCCTGCAGGTCCCTGTCTGGACGCATCGTGGGTGGTGTCTGGTGGTTCTTCACCCTGATTATCATCTCCTCCTACACAGCCAATCTGGCTGCCTTCCTAACCGTGGAGAGGATGGTGTCTCCCATCGAGAGTGCAGAGGACCTGGCAAAGCAGACAGAAATCGCCTATGGGACCCTAGAAGCAGGATCAACCAAGGAGTTCTTCAGGGTAAGGACATCCCCCATCCTGAGGCACTTTCACAGAAAACCACCACTGCCATCAAACTCCCTTCTCACTAAAGAGCATGAGATTACTGGCAGCCAGGTGACTGCTTCCCTGACAGCAACTCAGGGAAACTCGGAACTTCCCCTTTCGAGGAAGCCTAGATGCAAATTATACAAGAACACCATGACTCTCCATATAATTAGTACGGATGTGTTCCCTCCTTTTGATAACCTTTAAGGGTGTTCAACTATTTCAGTATTTCCGTCTTTGAAAAGCTCACAAGAGCAAGTTAACCATGAGATTCACACTTGGCGTCCCCCTCAGTAGCCCTCTGCTGCAGAAGGGACTAGAATCCAAGGCTAACAGTTGCTTCTGTGCTCTCGCAGAGTGCCCTGTGTCCTGTGCACAGAACTCAGGCTCCAGGCTCTCCTCAGAGGCTTTGCAAGGTCGGCACAGCTCTCTTGATCAGCCCAACAGGAAGGAAGGCTTGGTGAAGAAGCTTTCTACAGTCCCTGGGAAATGTACATTTCTACCTTTGCAGATGCTTCAAAGCGCCTGCATTGCTTTAGACCCCTTCCACATACTAATCTGTGCCAGTTCCCTAAGGGCTGCAAAGGACATCAAAGACAACTCCTTCTCTGTTCCCACAAGGACGCAGCAGTCCAGGTAGCAATCAGTTAGGAATGGTTTATGGACAAGGTTGGGACCTTGCTCTTTGAGTTCCCTTCTCCATCATAGCAGGAGCTCAGGGAATGTTTGTTGACCTGGTGAATAAGAATGTATTAGAAAAAACTGGATTAGGCGATCTGTTAAAATACTGCCAGGAGAAAGAGAAAGGTGAAGCAGAGTGGAGGTGGTGAGATGGCCGCTGGCTGGAGAAGTGAACAGAGTAGCAGAGCGCACTGGCGCTCAGGCTCAGGGTCAGCCAGGTACACCCTAGAACCAGCCTCCAGACACAACCTGTTCTGCACAGTTAGCCTCTTTGATGCCATTTCCATTCATCTTTAAAAGGAGGAGAACAATGTCTGTCTCCAAGAGTCTATAAGAAAGTAAAAGAGATAAGGCATCTAAAACACAAGGGAAAGCAGAAAACATGAATGGCAGCTCCATCCACCATTAGGGCTTCAGGATTGACCTGAAACCATTTCTACATATCATAAAACCAAGTCAGACCTGAGTAGGATAAGTAAATCTTAGGCAAAGGGAACCACTTGGACAAACGCCCCAAAGCAGAAAGACCTGGACTGTGGACATGTTCATCCTGGGAGTTGAACAAACAGCACATGCAGCTGAGATATACTGACCGACTAAAAACAATATACAATCACTACTACTTACTTATGAGCTAGGTCCTGTGCTAGGCCCACCATTACCTCATTTAACCCTGTCATCAGCCATAAATCAGGGATTGCCACACCCATTTTGTAGAGGAAGCTCAGAGAAGTAAAGGTAATTGCCTAAGGTCACAGAGCTAGTACGTAGCAAAAGGAGCTGGGAGAGCAAGTTCCCATGTTGCCTCAGCTGGGCGGGGGCGTGGGGGGTGCCTCATGTAGACTTACTCAGGTTTTCAAGGCTGTGTCACCAAGCAAACCCCCAGCTCCAAGTAACTCTCTGTAGGACGCGCACAGTG
Organism: Hystrix cristata; assembly: GCA_004026905.1. Classification (NCBI taxonomy): domain Eukaryota; kingdom Metazoa; phylum Chordata; class Mammalia; order Rodentia; family Hystricidae; genus Hystrix; species Hystrix cristata. Next base: position 21,739 of record PVJO010006854.1, read on the forward strand.
CCTTCTTCCGTGTGGCAGGCTGGAAAGGGACCCATGTCTCGGCCCTCACTGAGCCCAGGTCTAAGGCTACAATCCCTTGTTTTCAATGTACCAGAGCAAAGGGCTGCCTGCGTAGTCAGCGGTCAGAACTTGTCGTTTTCAAAACAAACCTGACTTGCTTAACCGCACCCTGCTGATTAGTAGAAAAATCTCATTACAATTCTGTGACATGTTTAGCCTGCAACCACAGTGTGAAGAAGATACCTGGTCACTGTCAGTAAAACCAATCTTACGCCCAATCCCTGACGCACGTGGGGAACGACCCCATTTACTCAACCATACTGCCATCTGTAAAGTATGCACAGCGTATGTCAGTCTCCAGAGCACTTCTAGGCCCACGGTCTCATTTATATCTGACCCGTGACCTGAAGCAGAACAAGGATTATGGCGTCCACCAGTACATAACAAGTTAGATTTGGAAAACTCAAGCATCATGGGACAAAACCAAATCTAACTTTCTTCCTTTCGACCCAAGTATTCTTGCCACTGAACCACACTGTCCTAATGTGGTAGTATTATGAACTAATAAAAGTTCCTAAAAAGATCACTTTGGTTGCCAGATGGATCTGTGGGCAAACCTATTCTATTCAGTTAATAGTTGGAGAAATCGAGTCCCAGAGGAAAAGAGTGTCATGTCTTATTTGATGAGATGTACAGCTGAGGCTTAAGACTTCAAAGTTCTTCCTTAATAATGATACCAATCGATACGTTACTGCCTCGTATTCGCAGCACAATGTCAAGAATCTGGGACCAAAACAGCGCAGTCTCTAAGTTCTATGCCCTAACCAGCCTACTAGAATGGTGGTCAACAGGTTCTAAATTACATGCTGACTCTGACTGATCCATAGTGGTGTCTATGTTGACAGGGATTCTGAGGTCACATCTAATTTATGTTTCAAAAAATTCTTTCATTGCTATGGATGCCCGCCACTGTAGGAAGAGAAACTGGTATCAAGCAAGCCATGTAGCACCCCTACCCTAAAGTAAACCCTCAAAAAAGGCATAATTACTAGTAGTAATTGCACCACCTACAGAATGCCTTCTTCGTGCCAAACACTGGGTTACCATTTTACCTGTATAATCTCTGCAGTAATACTACCCAAGGGCCACTACCATAACCATTGTCAGAAGAGGAACCTGAGGCTCAGAAAGGTGGTTATTTATTTGAGGTCCTGCAGGCAAGAAGATATAAAACATAAGATGAGGCAGACAACTAGCTGTAGTGGAAAGGCAGAAGGTGTGCATGAGGGGCCCAGGGTTTTACTCCTGGCTCTGCCACTAACAAGCTACATGACACTGGGTGCTTTGTAGTCACATCAGGGCCTCAGTTTCTTTACCCACGGAAGCACAGCACTGCTAAGATACCTCCCATGTGTCTTTCCATCTCTGTGACTCTGACCTTTTATGCCACCAAGACTTTGGTGAGTGAGCAGACAAGATCACTTACCACACCCACAAGACAGGAGGAGGGAATAGTGAGACAAGGATTCTGCCTCCCATCTCCAAAGAATCTAGCTTCTAGTCCCTGTGGCAGCCCAGAACTTCTTGGCAGTCCCAACTCAGAATCACTTAATCTTCCATCGACAGTTTAATTAAGATGTGTGAAGGGCCACAGAAGCTGCAGATGACAGGAGAGATCCAAGAACAAATACCTCAAGTATGCTTCCAGTCTTCCCTGCCACTCCAGCTACCTTTGCATTCTTGGAGATTAGATTTTCCCGATAGTCCGAGTGCCTATGAGCACAGCCGTCACATTGGCAGCTCTGGGGTGAGGCTGAGAGGACATATTAATTTTCTGCATACTGTTGCCCAGAGGGCTCCTCCGCTCTGCCTGTCAGCAGCCCCGTTCCCTGCTGCATCCGTCCTGTCAGGTCAAATTGCATCTTGCAATTGCCCTGCTGCATGTTTTGTTGGTTTTGTGCCTGGAAGATCATCTGCGAATCTGATCACGGCTGAATTTATACATTTTGCTGTTTCCTAGGAGAGAATACTAAATACAGTGGAGATGCTATGGTTGGATCTGGGTATTTTCTCCCTTAACCTTAGACTTTTTCTGCCTTTTTTCCCTCCTTTCCTCTTCTTTCTCACATAGACGCAGTTGTTTGAATGACGTGCTTTTTTTGTAAAGAATCAGATATTTCAAATTAGCAAGGGATTTAAAGATTATCATGCCAAAACTCCCTATGAAATAAGTAGGGAAATTAAGGCCCAAAGAGAAGAGGTTTTTTCCACAGAGCAAACCATGCCTTAGAAGTAAAACTAAGATTAGAACCCAGTTGTCCTTTCCAAACTGAAAACCACATCATAAAATAAATGATGGAGCTTATCTAACATTGAACTGGTAAAAATTAAAACTCACTCTACTGAGTTTCTTCTCAATCATTATTACCAATATTTTTCTGCAAGACCTAGAATATTCTTGCCCTAAATAGCCTTACAGATCAATTAGCTCAAGTGACAACTGTGTATCAGTATCTTACTAACACTCAATGTTAATTGACATTAAAGTCATAAACCTGATACTTGTGCACACAGAAAAATGATATATTACATGCATAATAATTTTGTATTAAATAAATATATAATCTACTTCCTAACCACTAAATTACAGAAGTTGTATGACTCTAGTAGTAATTCTCTTCTTTTTAAAAAATGGTCCCTTATATATATTTAAAGCTTGCCTATTTACAAAGCATTTTCAAAAGGTAGACTCCAGTATCCCTAAAATACTCTACCCTTAGGAAAAGGACATTTTTCAAGCACCCTTTTGAGATGGGAGGACCGATTTGTAATCCTGAACAGTGGATCCTGACCAAGGGCCTACTATGTGCTAGGTGCTCAAGTAGACTCCATGAGGGACCCTCTGAGGAGAGGACATCTACCCTTAGGTAGTTTCCATGGACGTGACACCTACGCGCAAGAGAGGACACGCAGCACAAATCAGGACCACTTGGTGGGGTTCCACTGAATCGGAATCTCTAGATTTACAACAGAGAACCTGCATTTTTGCAATCTCTATACATACTGCTGGTGTCTGCTAAAGGTTAAAAACTATTTTCCTTGAAGCTGAGCTGTTTTCCAAATACATAGGATTTAGTCTGGTCTATGAAACTGGAAAGGATGAGGCTGGAAAGAACCAGCACATCAAGTGGAATAAACAATCTAAGCAAAATCCCAAAGGGAAAAAGCTTAAAATTAGTTAGAAGAAAATGAAGAAAGCAGTTTGATTAGATTTAGAGGCTTTCAAAAAAAAAAAAACAAGTAACAGTATTTGGTCCCAATTAGCTTTATCAGACTAATTAACATTCTGCTGACAAGTCTTACAATACAGAAGGACTAGAGCTTGGTGACCCATGATCCAGAAGTTTCTCAGTGCTGTCTTCTAATGATGAAATCAGATTTCACTGACATTCAGCTCTCTCCATCTGGACAATATCAATACTGCCTTACTGAAGAATAGGTAGGTTCTGTACAGTTCTTAAAAGCCAGACAGGTACCCAGTTGCTTAACTCTTCTCATATTTAGATATTAGATATAATTACTCAGAAGTAATTAAAAGATTGAGTTCCTCTGCTCATTCTATATTTGCAAGATATTTGTACTTTGGAACCTACCGGTACTAATTAGAGCCTCTTATTTTGCAATCACTCATAATTTGTTTCTTCCTGAGCTAATCTGGCTCATGAATGTGTGATCAAGCTACACTCAGCTCTTCGTTAATGTGCACGCCGACCCCGATTCAAGCGCAGCCAGCACTTAATTCTGGCTTTGTTCCTGCCCTCTGCCAGAGATCTAAAATTGCTGTGTTTGAGAAGATGTGGACCTACATGAAGTCAGCAGAACCATCAGTTTTTGTGCGGACCACAGAGGAGGGGATGATTCGAGTGAGGAAATCCAAAGGCAAATACGCCTACCTCCTAGAGTCCACCATGAATGAGTACATTGAGCAGCGGAAACCATGTGACACCATGAAAGTGGGAGGTAACTTGGATTCCAAAGGCTATGGCATTGCGACACCCAAGGGGTCTGCCCTGAGGTAAGTAGCCAAGATTTGCCTCCTTCCTACTCCCTCTCCTCGCCCCATCTCAGGAAGGAAGCTGCTCTGTCTGCCACATGGCTCCAGTGTACAATGGAAGCTATCGAGTGAGTCTTCCTTCAACACCTGTGGGCCTGGAAGATTCCAGCCTCCTGAGACCTTCAGCCCTGAGGTTGGAAATTGACCTGGGGGTCTCAGCTTGCTATGACTGTCCCTGCCCATGTGTTCTTCCCCACACATCACCTTCCTCCTTCCAGTGTGTTAAACGTGACTGAGCCTTGTGCTTTTTGTCCTGTGATCTGTACTTCCCCGTCCTTTACCAGACACCCCAGCATCCAACTAGGCTGTGAACAGGGTTCTCCAAGCAACCTGGATTTTTTTACAGGAGATGGTTTATAGTATTTGTCTCAAAAGAAATATAAAACACATTGTCCAAATGAAAAATCAAGTAGTTAGAGTCTTGAGACTCTGGTTGTGGAAATCCATGTAGCTCCTAATGAATAGCACCAAATTAATGACAGCACATATTCTTACCTAGAAACTCATTTCTTTAGCAAGATACATGTAGTTCACTAAACTACTAAAGCAGATTTTATTTTCACAAAAAGAAGCTCTGATATGCATTCCAAACAGCTGAGGAAGAATCTTGTAGACTTGGGGTCAGAAGACCTAAATTTAATTTTGTAATTCATTATTAACTGACTGTCTCATAGAAGGTAAGACATTTTGTCTCCCAACCCTCGGTTTCCTAATCTGAAAAGGAAGGATAATCATCCTAGCCCTGGTCTAAGGTACTTGTGAATTCAAATGGGATAATCTGTGTAGAGGGTAACTGGAAGTACAGTGCAAAGTCATCGGTGAGAAATTCTGTCACTTACAGAGGGTAAAATCATTTGAAGGAAAGGCAGCATTCAGGAAAAGTAAGAAGTGTTCATAAAGGCTGCAAAAGGATGGAGAGGGATCCTTACCCATTTTGACAGGACATCTAGGGCCACCTCTGCCTCTACTTGATTCATTTCAGTGATACTGAGTCCAACATTGTTTGAGGCACTGTTATAGGAGGTGGGGATACAGCGTTGAGTAAGATACAGGCCCTATCTCAAAGGACTACATTACTGTGGAAAGACAGACAGACATTAAATAGATAATAGTTACCTAATATTTAATAACAATTATGATAGATACTAGGACAGTCCATAAAAGAGACTGGAGAACATATATTTCCAGCAATATGGCAGAACACAATTCTCCCTACGAAACCTAGACATGCTGTGTAAGATAAAATAAATAGTCTTTTGAATGCAAGTTAGGAAATCTCTAAGGTCGGAAGGAAAAAAAAAAATGAAAACCAGGGTGAAAAATTTAAGCTAATTATTCTGGGACTACCACAACCAGGGCAAAGTTATAAATTAGGCGACAATCTACATGCTCAAAATCAGTAGGACAATTAAAGACATAAAAGTAATCAAAAACATTTTAAAAGAAAAATGCATCACTAAAGTTCAGACATATTTGATGATATTTGAATTAGAATTTATAGGAATAAAATATATTCATTGATATAAAATCTTAATGGAAGGGTTAAACAGCAAATTAGACCAACTTGAAGAGATAATTAGTCTACCGAAGAAAAAACAGAGCTAATTCTTCAGAATAATGTACAGAGAAATAACAAATAGAAAAATGTAATGAAGGTGAAAAATACGAAAGAACAAAAATCAATTTGCTATGAGTTTCAAATAGAGAGGGTAAAGTACAGGCAATATTCTAAAGGAATTTTCTAGAAATTATAGAAAACATAAACCCTCGGATTTGAAAATTGAGTCTCCAGACTCAGAACAGATACACGACAATCAACAGCTGGCCCAATTCAAAATGGAAAACAATAAAAACAAAGGCAAGATCTCAAACACACCGAGATATGAAAACGGTCTAATCTGATCTACTGTATGGGTGGAGTCTGGCTCAGAGACATCTCCAAGGATGCTTTTTTTCAAAGCTGAGGACACACATTAACAGAGTCAATGCGAAGGAATGGGAGTCGGGGAAAAAGAGAGAGAACGGCCTACATGAAGACTCCATGGCAAGAAATTGCAGCACACTCAATGAAGGACAGAAAGAAGCAAAACGTTCCTGGGACTCAGGCAGTAAGGAGGAAAGGTGAAGCCGAGTTTGGAGAATGAGGCAGAAAAAGACTTTGTAAAGGAATTTTGTCTTTATTCAAAGGCCAATGAAAATACATTGAAGACTTTTAAGCAATTGTCTGATAATTAAAAGAATAAATGTATCCGCTGGAATGTAGACATAATAAGACCTAATGAAGGAAAATCTAATGGCTTGGTATTTATCTAGCAGGTATTTTTGCCTGAGAGAGTTTAAAGACTTTTTGTACAAGTCTGGGCAACATTTAAGGAGATCCAGACAATAGTGCTTATCAAAGAAGAGATTTTCATCCCTGAAATTTAGAAAACATCACCCTGAAAAGGACTAAAGTACAGAACGAGGGCTCATAGGTCCAAAACACCAGCGACCCTGCAGTAACACAATTTCCTGCAGGTTTTAAATATTTGGTAAAGTTAAGAAAACGACACACTGAGAGCCCAAGTGGTTTGACCAGTCAGTGCAGTATTTCTGCCACCCCAACCCACACAGGTTCTTAGAACTAGTGACAACTCAGAAAATATTGGAAGTTTGAGTGACATGAGCCTAAAACTAAAGGTTATCTGCACTCAACAATAGAAGCCATCATTGAGTGAGTGCCTGAGGGCCACACAGTGTGATATGGACATAATCCTTGCAGTATTCCTATATTATCCCCATTTTATGGACGAGCAAACAGAGGGATAGATCTAAATCACCTGACCAGAACAACACAGCTAATAAGCTGCAGCCAGTTTTCAAGGCCAAACCAACTAACTCCAGACCCTATAACTATTCTAAACTTGTGCTGGAATTTTGATCGACAGCACCATCAAAGGCAAGAGACTGGATTTAGGCCAGGTTCGCTGTACCTATTTCACGTGGGCCAAATTAAAATCCAAAAACAGAAGAATGAAAAGAATACTTTCGGAACCCAGAGAATATCCATTACCACTCTGAAGGCAAACTGCAAAAACAGACACCACTTGAAGGCACCAAGCAACACTACTGTGAATGGTAACACAGTCTTTATGGGTTTCTCATGCTCCAAGATTCTCATGTGCCTGCTGCAGCCATCCACGTCCACTGAAGCGTCCTCAGGAAACCATTCTGCGTGGCAGAGCTGAAAAGCGAGGAGGGAGACCAAAGAGTAGCCCGTTTCCTCTGGGCCCGCTGAAAAGGGGCTGACAGCTACCTAATGATGATCTGACAAAGAGGAAATCAATTTGGTCTTTACATTATTTTGAATTATACAAAACACTTTATAAAAGACTTCAGGGATCTGCAAAGCTAAAAACTATTTAGAGGTGTTTATGTGCAGAAATGTGCCTCAGTGCACTCCAGGCACTGTTACAAACTTCTCTTTTACCCTGTAAAACCCAGGGATTTTACAACCCTCACAGGCAGATGTTCTCCAGGCTTAATGCCTGCGCCTGCATCGAAAGAGGACTCGCCTGGCAGTCCTCATCCACCACCAGCACTCTATAAAGCTGGAACACACACGCACCTGTGGGACGCTCCTTCCTTCTAACCTGTGCTGAGAAGCTTCAGGTTCTTCCAGAGCAGGTCACCAGGCTCTGCCTCAGAAGGCCAGAAGAGTGCTATCTACGATCCAAATGTTCCTCCTAAACTTGCCAGGTCTACTTGGCAGAAGCCAGGCCACAGTCCCGACAGAGCATTAAAAGGCTGTGTTAATGACAGAATGGTTCTTTGTATCTTACGTGCTGGAAACAAACATTCTGATGAAGCAAGGTGCTTCGATGCTTGATTTTCCATTTGGACAGGTGGTGTTTCTTTGGAACAGATGCTGTTTGTTGGCTGTCGCTGCATGTTTGGGGTTGCGTGAGGGGCTGAGCCATGTTTCAGAAGCCCTTAGGTTGTAGATAAAGACCTACACTGCCAATGCCAGTCACTAGGGAAAGGCAATCGGTAAATCCACTAATTATGATCTTTTGGCCCTTTTGCTGCCAACTAAACAAGTATTTTTTTCTTTATGATGATGAATACTCCCTTCAGTAAGAGATGATGTGTTCGAATTTCCTAAGTAGGCATGTGTGGTTTGTGTATTACCAACCCAGGAAGGAATTCACACCAGAAAGACCTCAGTTAAAATCTCAGCTAATAATTCTCCTTCAAAACCATCTACCAGGAGTTTAATGGATTTGCTAAGAGTGATACCCTAATCAGGGCACTGGTCAAAGTCTGGTCTTTAACTGTGACTGTGGTTACGTGGAGTCTTCTCTGGTCTCCATGATGTTTGTCTTTTGTCACGTGTCTTGTCCACGGCAGATGTATGGGCCAAGGTGACAGGAGCACATAGTGGGCACTCAGGAAGGTGAGGAACCCACTTCACTCGGCTTGACAGATACTGTGAATACTTTACCCACACAAAGCCCTGTGCACGGTACTTACTGCAGGGGGTGGTGGTGAGAGAGTCTTAACAAAACATCAGATACTAACTGATGCATAATAAAGTACAGCTCAGGCGCAGAATTATTTCCATTCCTTTTATTTTATCAATACCATAAAAGAGCCAGAAACACTTGAAAGAAGAGTCAATGTTTGAAAGAGAAGATTTGCAAAGCTTCAGACAACAGTGGGCAAATGCAGAGATGGGAAAACAAAGGGGTGGTTTCAAAAATAACAAAGAGGCCATGCTAACTAGAGAAAGTATTAGTAAGTAGGAGTGATTAGTTGGGGCCATAGAGTGAAGGATCTCAAATTCCTCTGCACTTTTTGTTGGATTTCAATAGAGGTCGCTGAAGGCCATTGACAGGGAGTGACCATGATCAGACAGGCTTCCAAAAATTACCATGGCAAAGGTTTACGATGTGCATTCCAGAGAGGAGGCTCATGGGCAGAGGGTTACTGAGATGGCTGTTATGGTCGTCTCGGTAGGAGGAAAGGAACACGCTTACAGGTCCCCAGAAAATGAGAACAGATGGTAGAAGGAGTAGGCTCTATGTTTGTCACCTTCACTTTAAAACTGGGAAGTTTGGGAAAGAAGTCTGTTATGTAAGATTTCTGAGCCTTTTGAGCTTTTGCCTAAGAACTGACCAGGTATGGACTGATGCTGTCTATGATAGATAACAGGAAGATGTGGGACATACTTCCCTCAATTTTACCCTTGGAATGCCTAGAAGGTTATGAAAGACCAGTGGGAGGAGGGGTAGAGGATTCCTGGCACATCAGCGGGAATGACGGAGGCTGCCAGTCTGATTTTCCTACTGCCTACTGCACAGATTGTTTCTTGCTTGTATCTGGGTTTGCTGTTGTTGTTGTTTTTAACATAAACTCAAAATTGCTCAACATTCTTGCCTCAATGGCATTCCCAATGAGTGTATTTTCTCCCTTCATGCAACTCTATGCTAGAAAATATCTACCAAGAACTGTTTATATTGGCATCTGGCTAAAGAAAGGAGAGAGGTGAAAGCTGTGACTCAAGAAGAGATATCACAAGACTTCTATGGTGAGGTTTCTCACTTTCACAGATTGAAAGTTTCTGAGTTGCCTCCCTACACACACACACACACACACACACACACACACACACACACACACGCATATGCACATGCACCCGCACATGCGGGGACCATAAAATGTAATTGTGCCCTCAGGACAGCTCATGGGCCTTCTTTGAACACCCTTGCTTTGCATAGAGTTTATCTGAGCACTACAGAAGGTTGTAAAGAATTCTTCTCTTTGCAAGAATCACACTGACCCAGAAAATAATTGGAAAACAAATAAGCAAGTGCCATTCTGTATGGTACTAACTCTATTGCTCTAAAGAACTATCCCCCAACTTAAGTGTGTATCAGAATTACCTAGAAAAGCTGCTGAGTCCTGGGATTTCCTCTAATAATCTGATTATACAGGTTCAGGGCAGGATGCAGCAACTTGCAATTTGAACAACCCCACCACCACCGCCTCCACCACCTCACGCCATGGTTCTCTTCTACTTAGACAGTGGTCCCATTTGGGAAAGAGTACTAAAACAATTTAGGGAGGAAAGATCGGTAAGTGGTGTGAGGAAGCAAAACAGGAGGCCCCAAAGAGTAGGAAAATGTGTAGGATGGGAAGTGCCAGGAAAAACACACAGGATGATGTTGAAACCACAGTCCATGGGAGCTAATGAGCCCAGTTACAGGTCCGTTACTTTACCAGCAGTGTGCCCTCATTCAGTAGGTCACTGTAACTTTGTAAGCCTTTCTTTTCTTACCTATAAAATTGGAATAATTCTATGCAGTTTCTTTGTTGATTTGATAAAACAGCACAAACTGCCCATTGTAGTGGATAGTCACTAACGTTCATTTTCCAACCGTCTTCTCCCATTAGACCTACCAGAAAGTCACTCTGGAGTCAAACGACTTATTTTTCCTTCCCTGTAGAACCAACTGTGTTCATCAGAAATGCACATAAGCCCTGCCCTCACCCCTCACCACCCCCCACACACACTGGCTGCATTAGAAATAAAATGTCTCTCTCCGGGAACAATTCGTGGTCCTCCCCCACAGAGAACATGCCAAAAAAATAAAACGCTAATATTTCTTTTTCCTCCCTCCCACCCTCACAAATAATAACCTCTCTTTCCATAGTGTAGTACTGGTGTAGGGCCTGCTGCTGCAGATAAAAACAGTATGTCCCAGGGAAACGACAGTCCCTTTCAATTGGTCCTTGCCTCCTGATGGGTAGCCAAGGATGCTCGTTGTCATGGTAACCCCATGAACTCCCTGACCCAGGTCAGGCCTGATCAGAGACAAAGCTTTCTGGGCAGAGAGGCTGGGTTTGTCTGCATGTACAGAAGGGCTGAAGAGAAAGGAAGAGAGAAATGGAATACAGGGATGAGAAGGGAGAGAGAAAAAAGGGAAGGGAGGTTGGAAGGGAGGGACAAAGGAAGGGAGGAAGGCAAAGAAAGAATGTATGCGTGTGCATGCATGTGCATGTGTGTGTGTGTGTGCACGCGCACATGTGTTTGAAATGAGACCGGAAGTTTGGCAAAGGAGAGCAGCCTTGGTACAGGGGCTTTCTCGGTCCCAAGTACACGGGACAGATCACAGAGACAGCTGAGAGAGCTTCTTAGGAGATGCATGCCGAAGTCCACACCAGAATGGCGAAGGCTTGATGGAGCATCTCGGTGGCCACTGATGAGGAGATTTATTGTTAATATTTACAAAGCTCTGGCTGTTACAGGCACTTCTACAAAGTATTTGATATGCATTACCTTATTTACAGCGGCACTGTGAAGGGAATTCTGTTTTCATCTTCACCATACAATTCAGGAAACTGAGGCACAGAAAGACCCACGAGCTTGCCCAAAATTACTTGAGCTGAATTTCAATTCAGGCAGCCTGACTGTAGGATTTCTTCTCAACCACTGGGCGAGAACGCCTTCTCAAGGGTATGAGGAAGAGATGCGTGAAAATGAAAAGATCACTCTGAAGACAAAGATAATTTAACATCCTCCTCCCAACATACACACACACACACACACACACACACACACACACACACTCTGACACTTACACCCACCAAGCCAATAAAGCAACAGAAAAACTGAGAAAAGGAAAGCAGCTCACTGTCCGCATTACATGAATTCCCTAGGGAATCCTTGCTGCGCCATTTGTAGTTTTGGGGCACAAGTATGCACTCCAGGATCAGGGTCATGCCATAGGTTACTAGCTTGCCTTGTACCTAAAAGTGGAAAACAGTACATCCCATGTGTATTAAGGTAGATCAGACCAAAAGTACCTCTTGAGATTGTTATGCTCTCTAAAATTCCATATACTTTTCACTTCTTTCAACAATGAAAAGTAGATCATTTTAGACTGTATCATAAGTATGGAAGGATGACAAAGGGGATACTTGCACCCATTTCACACCTACTGTGTGCTAGGGAATGCAATCAGTGTACTGTGGATGTTCAAGCATTAATCTTCACCTTGCCTCATGATTTAGAGCTTATCATTTCCTTTTCACAGGTTAGGAAATCAATTCAGGGAGGTAATACTGTCCCCAGATTCCAAGAGTGTTTTATGGGACAGAGCTTAGGCACTAACCCTGCCTCTGAACTCTCCTTCTTTCAATACCCCACCTTAGTGCGTGAGGAGGCACCCATCACTGCCCGTGCATCTCCAAAAGTGGTACCCGTAAGGCGTCCATGGGGAACACCAGGGAACGTGAGGCACCAGGCAGCTTTCACTCTCTGGAAGCACTAGAGAGGCGCTGGGGCTCCACAGTGCTGATTTATTTTGTAGAATTCTAGTGAAATCACAAAGACAAACATCCAGTTACTCCTGTTAGAGCTCCATTTTTATCATGCCTGCCTGACAAGCTTATAAAAGGCAAAGCAACACATTAAAGAGAGAGGGGGTGGGGGAAGGTAGCAAGCGTGAGGAGGTGAGGATGGATGAGGTGAACAGCACAGGAAATGAATGGCCTTTACATAGGTGAGAACAGCACTGTGCAGGCTGTGATTTGCCCGCCAAAGCACTCCATTCTCCTGCTGATACACAAATTGTATGTTGCTTTCTCTTAAGAGGCTATTTCTGTCAAAAATAACATCTCTCTCTTTCTTTTCACTCTCCCTCTCATCTGCAACTTTCAGACTTGTTGGGTCCTCTGACTTCTCTGAGTAGGCAGCTGCTATAATACGCAGACAGACCAGGAGAGGGAAGTATTAGATACCCATCCTGGCTCTGCCACTTAGAGGTTCGGGATTTGGAAAGAAAATGTGTTTTGGTGCTGATCAGACCTGAATTCACTAGAAAGTATTACCTATCATTATTTGGTATCTCTGAAGCTTAGTCTTTTCATCTTCCAAATGAGATCTTGCTGTATATTTTGTAAGATTGTCTTTGGAATGAAAGGAATCACTTATGAAGAGTTTCTGGTACAAGAGGAGTTCTTGGGTATGAATCCCCTTTCTTTCCTCACTGCTTTTTCTTTCTGCTTCCCCTCAGCACTCACCATCTATTCTGTTTGTTTGGGTTTCTGATCCAAATTTGATAGGACCACCTTTTCTAGGACAGACCAAACTCAATTCTTTCATTGCAAGCTATTGAGAGAGAGAGAGAGAGAGAGAGAGAGAGAGAGAGAGAGAGAGAGAGAGAATGTTCAACTATGCAGCTTCATTCACTTTTGTAGTGAGTACAAATGATGTTCAGCTAATTCCCACAGTAATTTCCATAGATAAGCCTCAAGTGAGGAAGCTCCAGTACCTAAAGAAAGCCTGCTGTGCGCAGACAGGCAGAAAGGAGGGATGGGTGACTTCTGGGTAGAGCCCTGCAGAGAAACTCTGAGCCAGCTGTTCTAGTAACACTTCACAACCAACCCCACGGCCTGAGATCATGGCTCAGGAGTCATCTCTAACCCACATCCTCCTCAGGGGAAAGGGTAAGGCCCGAGTGAACCCTAACCAAGGGAACGAGCTTTCTCCTTACTAGGTGGAGACGGTGAGCCAGCCTGGAGTTCGCAAACAGAGGGGGGTCAGCTAGGGAAATTTGCATATATTATTAATCCTTCATCATTGCACACACGTAGCAGAAAAAGAGCATAATGACTTCATCATATTCTCTTTTCCCATGAGAATTAATTCAATCCTTTGGAGAAATATTTCAAAAAGAAAAATTCATAGCACTAGCCAAGTCAGTCTTTTTGCGGTTCACAAGTTTTCTCCACTCCTATTTCCTTCCTCCTTCTCTCTACCTGTATGTCCAGGTGTAGTGCAGTAAAGCAAGGAGCCAACTGTCCCAGGAGAAACTAGCAGAGAACGGAGCATCTGGAAGTCCCTACTGATTGCTCGTCCCAGGGACCATGTCCCACCCAGCCAACACTCATGTAGATGGTAACCTTATAATTACCTTACCAAATCATTTCTTGTGTTTGTTCAGATTCACGATAACTAGGAAATACGAGCTCACTACACAGACTATACAGAACATATAGCAAAAATTAAACCACTGACTTTCAATCCAGGGGTCTCTTGGCCATTACTAGTAAACTTCAAATGAAAGTATATCACTGTGATGAGGTGATTTAATTCTAACAACATTCCAAATAGAGTATTTTCAAAATTCTCAAGTACTCCTAAAGAAAGCAAATATGAACAAATCATGATATTGGTAGCCCTAAAATTTCATCATCTAGCGCAGAGACTGCAACCACAAATGACTCGAGGAACCATGTGAAGAAAATGCATGAAATGGTGCAGGGATAAACCCTACGTGGCTTCCACAGCTTAAAGAGAGTCATGAGAACAGACAATACTTCTTCACTCCAAGAAATAAAACGACAGTACAAATACTGTGGTAAATAATCATTACAGTTAATATTTATTGAGCACTTACTATATATAGCAATCATGATCTAAGTTCTCATATACATTCCATAATTTATGATATCCTCACAAGAGGATATCATTTTGGGCGCTGGGGATTTAGCTCAATGGTAGAGTGCTTGCCTAGCAAGCACAAGGCCCTGAGTTCAATCCCTGGCACCAAAAAAAGAAAAAGAAAATAATTTTTAGCCAGGCACAGTGGTGCATGCCTATAATCCCAGGTTCTCAGGAGGCTGCGGTAGGAGGGGCACAAGTATTGAGGACTGCCTGGGCAACTTAGTGAGACTTGATTAAGGAGTGGGGTGGGAAGGCTCAGTGGTAAAATAGCTCTAGGTTCAATCTTCAGTACTAGCAAAAAATCTTTCTTTACAGATGATGAATGAGTGGCACAGAGAGGTCAGTGACTTGTCGAAGGTCACACACCTAGTGAGCACACAGCTAGAATGTGAGCTGAGGTTCAGCCCCATGTAAGTACTTACCCTCTGTACTATAGTTTAAGTGACAGAGTGCCTCGTCTAGATGGGACAGCCTCTTCTCAGTTCTGGCCTACTACTGACAGACAGGACTGTTGCCAGATCTTCCCATTTTTCCAGAGAAAAGAGAAATCTCAGTATTTGTATAAACTATCCAAAAACTTTTAATGGTGGTCACATTTGAGAGAGAAGGAGGGAGAGAAGACACAACCCAGTAACAATTAATACTACTATGAAGGAGAAAGAAAGTACCATAAAAATAAACAGAGACTAAACAAGTAAGGCACAGTAGGAAGACAACACCAACAGAGTTTGATATCTGGCCCCTCCGCAGGGCGGGAGTCCTAGAAAGGTTTCAGGAGGCAGCTGTTCCGAGACTGTCCCTTGGACAGCGGGGAGAGTATCTATGAGCAAGAAGGGTTATTTCGGATCAAAGCCACTGTAAGCACGCAGTACAGGAGCAGGGAGGAGTTGATTCCTGCATTCTTTCTCAGTCCTTGTTACCACTGTTTGCAGCAGGGAAACAATTCCTCACACAACATCCCTCCTGGAGTTCTATTATAAAAAACAGACACAAGTGGAGCTGTTGAAGCAAAAGACGAGGGGCTGTAGGTGGTAGTGAAAATAGGCAGGAGGGAGAAGAGAGCTTAAAAGTCGGAGACACGGGGTTAGGCTGGGTGTGGGAAGCCCAGGAGATCAGAATTTCCTTCTCTTCCTCAGGAGCCTTTTTCTATCACTGGAGGAGATAATTCTCCAGCATTATGACCCTGCATATTTTAAAGCACATATGAAAATGATGGTCCTGCTGGCCTGCCCAGCATTCTGTCCATACCGACATCTACCTTTCACGGCCAGTTCTTACGGCTGACCCAGCTTTTCTTCCTTTCACTGAACCAGAGACCTCTGAAATGAGACCAGTGGGATGGCTCTCATCCTGATGGTGTCTCTACTCCCTCTATGAGCTGTGCGGAGACCTTCAGTCATTCCTGCGTTATCTTTTGTCAAGTATCTCCAAGGTACCTGACACACACCCGCACGCCTGCTTCTGCAACAAATAGTGCTGTGTTACAGGACCAGATGTGGTTCACTGAGAGCTGTGAATCAGCTGTTGACACCTGCCTCTCACAGTACGGGTGGGCTGAGGATCAGATGTGCCTCAGCAGTGCTTTCTGCCTGTACGACTGCTGCCAGGGGAGCCAGACTTCACATTCCCATCCAGTTCTCTGGAACTGTATCAGCCACTCTTATCCCCAAAACCCTAAAGAAAGTTACAGCGCCAGAAATACATATATCTAGGGGTTCAACTAGCCACTACAGTAGATCTCAGGGATTTGAAATTGCTCCTTCATTCAATAAATATCTACCAAAAGCTACCGCATTAGCTATTTCACAGGGTGCAGGGTTCCTACCAATAAAGAGCTCTCGGTCTGCTCAAAGAGACAAAGGTAGGTGGGTAACGGAGTGACAAGCTTGTACAGTGGGACCGGAAAGGAAAGCATGGTCCATTCTGGCTTGGGTGGCTGCAGAAGCATTTGTAGAGGTCTGTAAGATGTTTAGGGTTCCATAAAGCCGCAGTCTCCTGGGTAGAGCATGCACCATCACACAGAGGAGCGTGTCAGGGGTGCTTCCGATTCAGCTGCCTGCATTTGACCGGAATTAAACGCAAGGCCCTTTCCCCTGTCATCTCATTTGACCCTCAGACTACAGGTAGCTGAGCGTGTAAATTATCTCCATCTTACAGTTGAGAAACTGAGCTGCAGTCAGGATAACAAACTGTCCTGGTTTGCTTGAGCTTAAAGGAATTCCCAGCATATGGGTTTTTAAGTGTTAAAACCTAAAAGCTCCTGGATGAAGTGCAGTGCGCAGGTCACCCTAGATAAACTACATGATGGGCTGCATCACTTGGTCAGAAATTAAGTGAGGTACTCAAATAAGGCCTTCAGATTTTTTCCTCCACCCAGGTGGGAGGAACCCAAACTTTACTTGCATTCCTTTAGGATACCTAGGGATGCCTGCATTGTAATCGAGGTTCCTGATACAATTCCACCAACTCTGTCTCTTTCTGCTTGGCCGCTGTTTAACCTCTCACATTTTACTCCCCACTCTAAGCTGCTAGGTCAGCAGAATGCAATGGATTCTGAGCCTTCCACCCAGTTGGTGGCTTCTGAACCAGTTTACCTCAGATGATCCACACAGCCAGTGATGTCATAGACTGGACTGAAGATGGGAAGAACCTTTAAGACCAGCGTCCTAAACAAAAGTTGACTAAGGCAGTGCTGTCAAGGCCCCCGACCCACAAATACCCGTTCTGTCCTAGACTCAACCCCCCCTTCCCTTGGCTGTGACAAGAGAAAATGAACATTGGTTCTTGCTGATGCTCTCGTCCCCACTTCCAGAAAAATAACTCTGGCTTGGCCTTGGTAAATGAGCAGAAAATCCCACCCAAATGTCTTTTCTCCTTAGAACCTCAGAGAGGCACATGTGGGAGGGCTGCTGAATGAAGCCTGCTTAGCTCAGAGAGAAATAAAAGCAAGAAAGGAGATGACTGACCCTTCTTTAGACAAGGAAGACACTGGACTCCTGAACTCTCAACCCCCATAAAAAGAAGAGTTAAAAGGAACAACCTCACTGTGCACTGACTTTTAATCTACTGCAAGGAAATCCTCACCCTTAATAGTCCCTCCTATCAACAGCTGCTCTCCCCCATCTTAGGTTGGACAGAGATTTTCTTGAAGTCACTTCCTCTACAATACAGTAGTTAAAAAATGGCAGTGTAGGCACCTGGCAATGTTTTATACTGCCAAGGAAAGCCATTAATAAGAAACAAAACAAAAATTACCATCTCACAAACATCATTTAATTAGAGAAGGGGTATGCTAACATTGAAAAGGAAGAAAGGAAATCAATTGCATATAAGATACTGTCCTTTAAAATGAAAATTAAGCTTTCTGAAAACTCCCTCCAAAACACTTATCTTTCCTTACTTCCCCACCCATGAGTGAAAACTTAATCAGAACTTAGTCCAGCTCATTGGACCAGGCTTTGGGGAGCAACCGATGGAATCCCATCTTTCATTTGGTCCATCTATTCACTCCAGGTTATTACTGACAAACAGGTGGATGCCCAACAAGGTCCCACCAGATCACCACCTTGCAGTTTGGAGTGGCCAGCAAGCTCTAACAGTTCCAAAGTTGGCCAGCAAGCTGTGCCCCTGTGGCTTTGTCTCCACGATCTAATTCTGTCCTTCGGCATTGCACAGAAAATAAATCTAATTCTTCTTGCCCTGAAAACCAACCCTAAGTTTCCATGTGAAACCTATTTTCTTAGTAATAACCTACTACATCCATCATCCCTGAATCCAGGATTAAAATTGTTGACCTTGTCTACTTTTCTCACAGGCACTATTATAATTTTCAGTTAATTGATATGCATTGACTTACAAATGATTATATCATTTGCACTCTGCTGAGTGTAACCAAGCTGTTGATCTGAAGCCTCTCCCTGCTCAGAACTTTCTACATCCCTCTTGCTTATGCGTAAATATCAGCCTCTTGGCCTAGGGTCCAAGGATTTGGATTCAGAATTTGTTTTAACCTCATCTCCCGGAAGTTCCTCTCATCATGACCAAACTCTCCAGGTGCTAGGCTTCTGAATTTACTTTACTACTTCTATGAAATACTCCTTGAAGGTTCTCCAACTCCCAAATACTTTTAGAATTAATCTATCTTCTTTTTTGCCTTCTTCCATAGCACTTTATTTTAAAATCTGGTACAATCTTTCATGAACTACTGAGCAATTTTTCTGCCTCCCACACTAGACTGTACAACCTTAAATGACGAGGTTTATAACTTGCTCAACTCTTTATTCCTCTGAGTTCCTGCATAGTCCTTGACACTTAAATGTTTTGGGGAGCTGACCTGAAGGCACCAACCCTTTAATCCAAAGGCTTTGTATATTCAAGTTGAAGACTAAGATTAATACACACGTAACAGTAATGAGAATTGAACTGGCTGCTAGGTTCCAGGGAAATGTAAAGGAAAAATCAATGAGAACTGAAATGCGCAAAGAGTAAGAAAAACATGAGGGCCACTGCAGAGTCACCAGTCTTACGAGGAAAACGAAAGAGAATCAGAAGCAGCAGCACATGGAAGCCAGCTAGGTGCACTGGCTGGAGGAAAACAGGAAGCCTAGCAGCCTGGTCTGATTAAAAATGAATCTACTTTGGGCGAGGAGAAGCGAAGCATGTGTGTACATACTGGATGAGACTTCAAAAGCGATTTCAGCCAACACGCCTGTTGCTTGAAAATTCAAGGGACTTTTTGTTGGTTTGTTGTTTGTTTCTGTTTTTTGAGACAGGGGCTTGATACGTAGTTCAGAATGGCCTTGGCTCACTATGTAGCTCAGGTTGGCCTCGAACTCATGGCAATCCTTCTGCCTCAGCCACCCAAGTGCTGGGATTATAGGCATGCATCATCACACCTGGCTTGAATTCGAGATTTTGAAGACAAGGGTGAACAACTGAAGCCCAGCATTCCATCCTTACCATTTCACAAACTGAGATTCAACTGAAACCATCTGAAACAGTTCTGTTGGCTGCTTTTTCCAAATTTTAATTTTCCTCCAAGTGTATGATAACTCAGAGCACATGGTTGATTATATTGAAACTTAATGTGTAGAAGGACATTACAGAGTCCTTCCTTTCCAAGACTTCCAAAGATATTTACTTAAGGTTCCCCTGGACTGAAGAGCTCTTGTGGCTGAAGATCGGGGCTTCTCTGAGGGTATATGAGGCTATTTCTTGTTCGCTCGTCCTCTTGGGGAATGCCTGCCACACATGTGGCCTGACTGAACCCTCGGAAGATCTGGGATCACCATCTCCTTTATGTCTGAACCTGAGAATTTTCAGACAAGTCTAATTCTCCAGCTGGAACCATGGCTGGTCCTTCTTAGTTTGTTTGTTTATGTTTGTTTGTTTTGTTTGGTGCCAAGCACAGGTCTTGGCGAAAGAAAAGTTCCACTGCAGATTTGTTTAACCCTACAACAATTCTTTAAAAAAGTTGTTATAGCCATTAGTATTTGAGCTCTTTACAAAAATTCTTCCTGACAATCTTTGCAGGTCTTGTTTTTATTTAAATTATAGCTTCTTATCCTCAGCTTGACCATTTCCTTTGACTTCTAGATTCATATCTTCCCGGAAGACTGACATGGCTTCACCCAGATTGTCACAGGCATCTTAAATTTAAGGCATCCAAAGCTTACCTCTTGAACTTTTCCCAAATCTTTCTTTTAGTTTCTCTTATCTCCACAAATGGTTCTACAATCTACCACATTCTCAAAGAAGAAAGCAACTTAAATATTTTCTTTCCTTTTTCCCTCATAGCCAACCCACCATTTATATAGCCTTTCCCCTTTCCAACTCACAGTCAACTCTTGCCTAGCTCCTTCTTCAGATTTGGCCTCCATATCTCCCCACTTGCCTCGCTTCAGTCTTTTGTTTTCCTCACACCAAGTGAACTTTATTAATAGAAAAAATACCTTTTCATTCCAAGGCTCAGACCTTCCAATCTCAAAATACAACTCTAAATCCTTGCCATGGTCAACAAAGGTATGGTCATCCTCTGCAACCTCATCCTCCTATGGGCCATCTTCTGCCTGGAGCATGGTCTTTCTTTGCCCAATCCTCCCCTCCTTCTCCAAACATAGACTCCTCTCCTCCCTCTAATTCCAGCTTATTTCACCTCCTCAGCTTCACTTTCCCTAGCCACCCCTGACATCCTCTGTCACTTCACCCTCTAAATGCCTAGCATTTAGCTCTTCTACTATTTTTCCCATCAAATTGTAAACCTTACTAGGACAAGGACTGTGTCTATTGTATACATTAGAGTACACCCAGTACCTTTCACGGTGCTACCACATAGCATTTACGTGTGATATTCCTGGTTGTCAGAATGAGTTTATGGCTAAATACTGTAGTCTCCCACCCAATGTAGAAGTCTCTTCTATAAAAATCCTAACAAATAACCATCTGGTCTCCTACTGAATGCCTACCCTCTCAAGGCACTTTCTTTTTCTTCAGATAGCCAGTTCCATCTTTCCTTAGCTCAGTTTGTCATTTCTTCTTCATACTGAGTTAAAATATATCCCCTTGTCTTTTGCCTGCAGATCATGTTCTCCTTCGTAGGACTCTACAGTACAAATTTGCTCTAATTTCTACAAGTCATTCATGCAGATATTTGAAGGCAGTTCTCGTATTTTCCCTATATCATACCTTCTTCAACATTATTCCACATATATGATGGCTCCAGGTTCATCCACATAATTCCGGTCATTCTTTCGACATATCCTAGTTTGTCAATATTACTTAAAATTATTTTCTACAACTAAGCACTAGACTCCAAAGGACATGGGACAAGTACACAAAGGAAGAAGATAATCACTTCCTTTTGTGTGATTCTATGATAGTATATATCTCATGATAGTATATATGTAAAATTGCCAACAGCATATTAAGCTTGCAAAACTAAAACCACTTTCCAGTCCTTTTTCACTTGGACTCGTCTCTAGCACGTATAAAGCTAACCTTAATTAACAATAATATGAAGAATCCCCAATTAACTACAGCGGACAACTAATTTCCACTTTCAGGACAAAGAAAACACTGTAAGAAATAAAGTCATCTCAGGTATTTTTTTCTTTCCTCTGTAAAATCATTTCCAGATAAAATCTGGGGCTCAACCTACATTTTATGCCATCTTTTGCTATTTCACACCTCTAATCCTAGATAAATAAGAATAAGTATTTGTTGAACTTCTGTTATGGGCCCAGAATACACTGTGATCTCTATTTCACAAATGGAAATATGAGATTAAGAGATGTTTATTCAGCATGTTTTTGGTTGGTTTTTTTTGTTTGTTTTTGTTTGGGTGTCAGGGATCGAACTCAGGGCCTTGTACTTGCAAGGCAAGCACTCTAACCACTGAGGTAAATCCCCAACAAGATGTTTATTCAGTTGCCCAATGGCACTCCCTAAGTGGCAAGGCTGAGATTTAAACTCTGGCTTCTGATTCTAATCCAAGTGCTCAGTTCTATGGTAAAGATAATGATGTTACTGCTTACTACTAGTGATATCTAAGTTGTTTACATAAGCCAGCTCATTAATAGTTCATTCAGTAATTCTGATTTAGAACTTCTATTGTCCTGTTTGACAGGTGAAAACATTGAGCCATCAGATGGCTACTGTGATTAGACTAGCTGTAGCAACAATCCCCAATATGAGGGATTCTTATTCAGCACAACTGAGCCCACAGGAGGCAAACAAGAGTCTAAAACAACTGGAAGAAGTTTACAGGAACACTCACGTATTCTCTTAATACCCACATATTCGCAGAAAACGTTACTGTTTGCAGTACAAATAGTCTGTCTTAATTTTTTCAATAAAAATTAAGTATCCTTCATAAATCAGTAACATTTTTTTTTCTTTTACTGCATCAGTAATTTAACCCAAGGCCTTTGCACTGAGCTTCATCCCTAATCCTTTTGGTTATTTCTCATTTAGAACAGGGTCTCACTAAATTGCTACACTGCCCAGACAGTGTTCAAACTAGAAATCCTTTACCCTCAGCCCCCCCAGAGTGCTGGGATTACAGGCTTGTACCATGATGCCTGGCTCATTCTTTCTTATCTTTTCTTTCTGTAACTTCCCTTTTACAACTCCAGCATGATTGGATTTATAGAACGATTCACACAATATAATCCCTTTGTAATTTACCATCAAGAAAAGTGGGGGCTGGGGATTTAGCTCAGTGATTAGAGTGCTTGCCTTGCAAGCACAAGGCCCTGAGTTCGATCCCCAGCACTAAAAAAAAAAAGAAAAAGAAAGAAAGAAAAGTGAAAATTTTTATAATGGAAAGATGATCTCATAGTTGTAACCCATGTTTGAAGTTTTCCCCAAAATTCTAATTTCAAAAATGAATGGTAATATTCATGTACCACTGAAGTTGGTCCTCTGAGCGTATTTCTGGGGATGACATATTTGAGCACCACCTTAAGGAAACCTTGAGGAAGTCACCTGAGCCTTGGGAGAGGGAAGAAAACACTCCCCTTTGGCTCATAATGAGTTGCTCCTGTGTAGGGATAGTAACAATACAAAAACTGGACTCCAGATGTCGCCAACCTGGAAGATGTTTCTTTTTCCAACACACCATCATTCAAACACCAGCCTACGGGCACGTCACTATCTGCCCAAGATAAAGGTCTCACCAGCATGAGATGAAATGAGGAAAAAAGGGTTTTTAAATGTGTCTAAACTTATTCAACCTACAGGACTTCATTTTAGGCTAAAATGTTTTCTTTCCTATTTCTTTGATCCTTTGAGTGTTCTTATTTCTATAAAAGGAAGATGCCATGGATGGTAGATTTTCTCTTTAAACATTTTAACTTAGGAAAATTAACATTTAGCTCACACCTATGTTGGTTTTCCCACTCACACTTTATTATTTTTTTCTTCATCTGTGAATTCTCAATATGTGGAAACAACTACTAATCTATTTCCAAAGCTCCTGGATTTCTTGAATGTGATCTTTTTAAGAGAGTATATTATTAAAGCAAATTAATACCTTTAACCAGCTTTGGACACGTTGAGCACAATTTCTTCTTGATAATTCTATCATTATCAATGGCGCTGGATTAGAATATAAGAATCTTCAGGAATGTACATAGCGCAGTTTGTCAGTTTGCCAGAAACAGAACAGCCATAGACTAGCACTCCTTTTTTTTTTTTTTTTTTTTTTTGGAGACAAGTTCTCTCTATGCAGTCCAGGCTGGCCTTGAACTCATGATCCTCCTGCCTTAGCATTCCAAGTGCTGGGATTGTATGTGTGCACTACCACTCAAACTTTGCTGGCTTAGATTAGCATTCCTGCAGTAGCATGGAAGAAAGGAAAGAAGGAAAGAGGAAGGAAGGAAGGAAAGAAGGAAGCTAGCCAACTATTTTGGCCACTTTCTTCCTGTCTACTTGCAAATTAACATCTCAACCAACTCCTATGAGGAAGTTTTCCTTATTTGCTACCTCTGCTTTGCTTAGGCTCAGAAATTTGAAATCCAGTGACCATTATGATTGCATGTAAAGTAAAAGTTTTGAAAAGGACTGGCTGGGGAGGACAAGGGCTAAGTGGACACTGGAAGAGGGGATTCACGTAGCATCCTAACTTTGAAGGGCTGCAAAGCATAATGGTTATCTACACAGGTTTCAGTCACATAGAGCTGAGTCAGAACCTTAGGCGAGTTATGTACTCATCTGCAGAATGCAAGTGGTAAAAATATGACAACTAAATGGGGGAGATATGACTATTAAATGAAATAAAGCATGTAAAGTGCTTAGTACAATGCCTGACCCACAATAAGCCTTTCATAAACTAGATGCTAACTAAAATGATCATCCAATGACCCTGCGCATTTTCTTTGCTCACCTCTTAGTTCTTCTCTGTTACATTCCAGAGAGCTAAGTTTGCAAACTAGCTAAGTTATAGATACATATGTGAGACTACATTTAGACTTTATCCATGCATTTGTTCATTCATTCGTATGGCAAAAGAAAAGAAAACCTTCTCAAACTCCTACATTTCAAGAAGCACCCTGTATTAAATGTGGAGAGGGGTGTAAACATACAGAAAGCATCTTCTCTTTTCTGGAGAACTGACAATCTCTTTGAGGAGATCCAGCCAACAGACCAGTGAGTTAGGACACTGCAGCCTAAGAGATCACAGTCAAGCCCAGAGATACTCTAGGGGAGGGGAACAACTTCAGACAGCTCTGTTTGCCTTGACCGAGAGGTCGTAAACGCACCGACATAGGACATAATTCCTCCCAAGTTGCCCACCGTGGAGATCTTTCCACGAGGACTGCTCACTGTCTCTAAACACTTCTGCACAACCTTGACCCCAAACTGGATCCTGTCCTGGAGCAGAATAAACAGAGAAGCATTTTTGTTTTTTAAGACAGAAGAGAGATCTCACAGTTCACAGCAAAAGTGAGAATTCAGAACTCGGGAGCCCCAACTTTCATTCTCTCTTTCAGTCACTCCCTTCTCCTTCCTATGCGTGCCCACTGACACTCCTGTGCCTCCCACTGTGAGTCTTTGTACTTACATTCCCCTAAAACAGACTAGAAGAGCCAGGGGAAAGGAAGGTCACAAAACCTGGGCAGTGCCCATGCATGTAGCACCAACCCTCCTAGCGTCCATTATGGCCCCGTGTGGTTCAAGCTCAGAGATGTTTTCATTTTATCTTTTGAGAGAGAGTGAGATTAAGGAGTGAGTTGGACCATAAAGGTATCTAAAAGACTAAAGAGTGCATTTCCAGACTGTGTTAATGGAAATTGTTTTCCCAGCTTGAAAACTGCCACATTTAAACTCACAATGTGGGGTAAGTGAAATCATAAATACGAACTCCTTTTCAGGCAGCGAACCAGCATTTCGAGCCTTTCTCCTTTGCCTTTGGGGATCCATATGCCACAGTCTAGTTAGCTGCCCAGCGACTGACAAACATAAATAAAAGATAATGGTGGTAGTAAACAGAGTTCCTTTGAGCCAAAAGTGTTTCCCAGGGAGGGATCAACATGCTTCTTGTCACACTAGTGTCACCAAATAGCCAAAGTTTCAATCTTTTAAAAACAAACTAATAACAAAAGCGATGGAAATAAAAAATGTCTGCAGTCAATAGCAAGGTGACATGGGAATCTGAA
>PVJO010006854.1:52500-85773 GCA_004026905.1 Hystrix cristata
GTCGGGTTGCAAATTCAGCAGCCTGTAGAAGACTTGCAGGCAGTCTCCAAAAACTCCATTTGTCAGCATATTAGAAAACATGGAATTCCAGCAGAAGGTAGAGGAACAAAAGCTGTATCCTTTGCTTTGTAGGAGTTCATACTCTCACCAAGAAGACAAGAAGGAAGAAACTTGAGTGGAGACACTCAAAGTTTGGCCTAGACTTCACAGGCACTGGGAGAGACTGGTCTCCTGGCCAGTGCCCTCAGGTTTTCCACAGAACCTTCTACTCTTGTTATAAAGAAAGCCTCAAGCCTCTCTGCTTCCAGTCAGCTTAGGAAGACTTCAGCCAGCCAAGTCTTGGAAATCTTGGACATCACTGGAAGGGATATTGACTGAGAAACACAGGATTCTGGGACAATCCACCACTATGTGGGAAGAGCAAGGAAAAATATGGAGGCACTTCTCCCTTCCATATGAGGGAGATGGCAAACCAAGACAACGGGTTCAGGAGAACAGATGAAAGTGGGGCCAAGTCACTATAGCAACAAGCCCAATGATTCTAAAAGATGGGATTTTTATTTTTCTTTTCACTTGTCACTCTTCTCAGTACTGTCACTCTCTTTCCCTGCTCCTGGCAGGAGACAAGCTGTGACTTTTTCACTCCCACCAACAAGCTGCCTGGTTTGGGGGAGTGCAGCTGCTACAGGATGGGAAGAAAATGGGGTCCCGTCCCCCCCCCCCACCAAGGAGAGCTCAGAAGACTTACCCTACCTTTCCCGGGTCATAGCTGGAAAGCTCGCAGCTTGACTACAAAGCATGAACGCTGCAGTTCATATCCAGTCCACATGGAAGCCTCCTCTTACACAGACACCGTGTGCCAAAGGAAGAACCAGCACTCTGGTCCTCAAGTAAAATGGACTTTTGTGCCAGCCACAGGATGGCCCATTCTATCCCAGTAGAGTGAGTCAGGAAGAGTTAGTAATGGCAACTGAACAGAAGCACTCAAGCCTCCTTCACAAGATCTAAATCAGATGCTATCAAAAACCCAATGGCACACACAGGAGAATCACAAAAGCTTCTCTACATGTAAACTCAACTATTTAAACTAAGACCACACCAATAGTAGCCCTTCATCCCACACTATGTAAAACGATGCCAAATTTAAACAGCTGGGTGTGGTCTGGCATTGGTGGTGATACAGCCCAAGTCACTCATTCATTCTGGGAAGTCTTCCCTGACCCTGGCTACAAAAGAATTGTGTCAGCATAAATAAGGATCAGTGACAATCTATGTCCCGCAAGGGGCGGAATTTCCATACCATGTATCTGTTCTCTTTTTATGGAATGTGTCACACACACACACATACACACACACACACACACACACACACAATCACCCTGGGCCAGAGACTCCTCCAGAAGCAAGGGATATGCTTCATCTCCAGGCACAATCAGATATTCAGTCACTGGACCCTTCTCTTCCTGCAGTTACACAGAATATGCTTCTTGGCCCACTCTCAAATGATCAGACCTTCTTCTTTCTCAGATACACTAGACAAGAAGTGGACATTTCATCTTCTACACCAAGACAGGCAGATATCTGCCTAGGGAAATTTAAAGACAGTAACAGAAAAAGATGTCCATCATTCCATTATCCTTGAAAGCCATTGACAACCAAAGTGGGATCGGGAAAAACTAGGAAGAAGGAAATACCTTTAGTGACCAAAGAAGAAAGGTGTGCTGCTCCTGAAAGGCTGATTAGCTTGTGAAGTCAACAGCCTCCAACCTTCTTGTCTACCACCTTCTCCAACTACTCCACCTGAGCATTACTATCAACCACTCTTTGGTAGATGTGAGCTGACGATACATTAAGATGCTTCCCACTCCATTTCTGCCCCATTCAAATAGAAGACTTTCATAGGAATGCCAAGTCCCCAAGGACTCTAAATTACTTTCCAGAGGAAGAATTACATACCTCCTCAAAAACAAACTGGAAGACATTTTGAGCCTTCCGACATTTTGAGTGAAGTGGGAATTTACTTGTTCAGCCAAATCTTGAGCCAAGTTCTAAACTCATTTTTGCACATTTCTCCTATCAGACCACTATCCCAGAACAGGAGAAATTTTGCCCCTCTGGATCCTTTGAATAATCACTTCCTCTCCTTCTAAACGCAGGCTATGCCTTGCCAAGTATAACCTATATTCAAGAGCCATCTGCCTTAGCAATACAGGAAGCTATGGAGAGGGTGTGCCTTAGATAATCCTACAGCTCTGCTTCTCAGGTGGGAGGCCTGCTGCTATTTGCCAGCTGTGTTCCCTAAGCTCAGCCCTGCTGAATCCTGTACAATGCACCAAGAAGAACGAGTTCAAAAGCCACTGACTTTGTAAATAAGAAACTCCTTTCTATATGCCCAGATTCTAATAGGCAGATGTCCATGAAGTTCTAGGGCTGCACAGTCCACCACTGTGTAACTCACCTATATACCTACCTGAAAAACAATACATAGAGGTATAGAAGACACATATCTCATCTAGTACCATCTATCAGCCAACAGTGATGGATACCTATGCCATGTGAGGTGTGCATTTTGTTTTAATTTAATGAGATATTTGTTGTACCTGAACAAGTAATAAATATCAACAGAGGTTTTGAGTCTAACATGACATCTGGCAATATGTGTTCTTCCAAGACTTAAAGACTTCCTTTGCCTATGCCAACAATTTGATTGAGCAGCACCTCCCTCTTTGTAAACATCATCTTCACTATGTCCACAGTTTAGTTTGCTTGTTCTTACCTCTTGGGAAGGTGTTGCCCCTCATTCCCCCACTTTTGAACTGAACTCGACATGACAGAAGTGAGGGATGATCTAACAGTCCAATGGCCTTCCTTAGGTTCTGTAGGGTGAGTTCTGTCCCTTCCTATTGCCCAGGCATCTAGGAATTCAACAATTTGCTCTGTGACTCTGCTCATCATTCAAAAGTAATGCAAATCTTTTACACAGGCAAGAGAGATTTCTAAATTCGGTCACCCAGATCTGTGTCTGCCTTCAGTGTTTTTCAGCAAGCATCTCCAACAGAAAAATGACACCAATTAAGTTTAATTATTAGGATTTAATAGAGCCATTTTTCTCTCTCATTGCCTTTTTACCATTCTAAACCCCCCCCCCCCACTTTTTCCCCCTAAAATGGGATTCAGAGCATTAAGTTAAAGGTACACACCACTTGGGTCTTTATTGTATGGACAATAACTGTCTTATTAAATTGAAACCAAATGCACATCCAGGGAAAGTTTGTTTTAAGTGCCAACTCTCAGAAAAACATTCGGAAACACAAATAATGTGCAAATCTATTGTGTTGCTGAGCAACAGCAGGGGTGAGGGGCAGACACTGAATCAAAAAGGAAAGGACACAGTTTTCTGAAAGAATGGGGTAAGCTCAAGGGTTCAGATTTTGATACAAGCTGCCCTAAGTTTCTTATAGCATCTCTCAACCTAAAAAAGGCATTGAAGAGAGGAGAGATATAATTACAAATTCAACACAATCAAGGATGCCTGGAAAATTATTATATACACATACACAAATATATATTTTTTCCTGGGGAATGTTTAACACTCAGCCAATGAATAAAAAGCTTTTGCAACTACTCTGAATGTTAAAGAGGGTGTGGGGTTGAGTGTATGTGTGTAAACATGCTGTTGCTTGGATGGTTTTCAGCCTCTTAACGCACTTTATTCTTTCCCCCTCCCCCTCCTTTCCCTCCTGTTCTCAGGACAAGACAAGCGCTCTGAGCCTCAGCAATGTGGCGGGTGTGTTCTACATCCTGATCGGAGGACTTGGACTAGCTATGCTGGTTGCCTTAATCGAGTTCTGCTACAAATCCCGTAGTGAATCCAAGCGGATGAAGGTGGCATCGTCTTCCCAGGCCTTTTTTCTAACCTGTTCTGTGATACAGCTGGGTTTCTTGAGAGTCTCTTTGCTTGAAAGGGTGGGCAGGTGGTTGAAATCAGTTCAAGACAGGGACCAGAAAGCTACTAGAAAGAAAGTGATAGGGACAGAGGCAGTCATGAGAAAGGAAAGAAGACTGGGTATGTTGGGCAAACACAGGGCCCAAGGTAACATCTGTATCAAATAAGGTCGGTGAGATTAAAGGTCAGGGGTTGAATGGACCATCAGCACAGTGAGGCAGGAGTGACTGCTACAAATGCTGATCTTAGCCCAGCCTCGTGTTGCACATCTGTAATCCCAGCACACTGGGAGGCAGAGGCAGGGAGATTGCAAATTCAAGCCCATCCTGAGCAACTTAGCAAGACCCTGTTACAAAATAAGAAAAAAATAAATAAATAAGAGACTGGGGATATAGCTCAGTTGTGAAGGCCCTGGGTTTAATCTCCTCTACTAGAAAACAAAACAAAACAAAACAAAACAAACAAAACCACTGATCTTTCTGAAGAGTGTCAACAGAAGTGTAGCTCCCAAAATAGCAGACGGTGTGTTTACTCTCCCTCTGTGCTAATCTCACCATGCTTAGGGAACCGAGTGTTTTCTTAACACATTGTGAGTGGGACGCTGGCAGAGAGGATCATGCACAGAGCACCTAAGAACATCTCAGTCCTATCTTTGACAGACTCATTCACCTCTAGGTCTTCTCAGAAAAGGCAAATCACAGCAGAGCCCTGGGTTCAGACTCTACATCCAGTGGAGACCTCCAAAGAAGTAGGCTAGACAAAGCAAGGGCTTCTAAAACCTAAACAAAGCCTTCTTTGTCCATTCTATCCAAAATATAAGCCTAGAGATTTTTCTATCTCACTCTCCAAAGGGAGGAAGACTGCTCCAGGGCCAAAGAAGGGGCCAGAACAAGAGCTAGGTGAGCCGCAACATTTACTATCCCCAAACGCTTTCCCCATGGACTCAAGCCCGAGGCCAAGAGTTGTCCCTGTCCAAATCACAGGAGCTCCTTCCCATCACTGCCCAGGACACAGTGCAACACAGTAGTCAGCGAACAAGTTCACAAAGCTGAATGTCTGAGCATAGATGCAGTCCACCCCAATTCTTAACTCTATCATTGTGAAAAATTTTAGTAACTCTCTGGTCCTCATTTTATTAATAAAATAGGGACAATGGTAGGAAATACGTCATAAAATTGTTAATTGTTGTGAACATTAGATGAAATAATGGATATAAAGAGCTTGGCCAATGCCTAAACTACAGTAAGTCCTCAATAAGTAACAACAATGATAACTAGCATTTATGATAATTACTGTTAGTGGACAGCTGTATCCTCCTTAAAACTTCCCCGTTATTAACCCTAATTATATGTGCTACGTTTTTTGAGCTATATAGATTATGACTGTTGGAAGCTGTGTCTAATTTCTTTTGGGTCATCCCACACAACCAGGGTCAATATTAGTAGAGTTCATGCAGAACTGCATCCAGAGGAGAAAAATCTTCTAGAGGAAGAGGCAAGACAAGCAACCTAACCAAGTCGCTCTTAGGTTAAGCAAATGCTATCACCAAAACCACCCAGTTTAGGAAGTATAAACCACCTCCTCCAAGGTAGTTTTGGTCCCATAAAATGTGATGAGATCAGGCATCCACCAGGCAGGGAACCTCCTGCATGTCCATTCCTTCCTCTGGGATTATCATGACTCCTACTAAGCATGGCCAGTGCCAGGTGGTGGGGCCAAGGTGGCTAAACACTGGGGTCTTCTTAAAACTGGGATAGTGTGGACCTTTACTACTCAAGTCACAGTATTTAGGTTAGGTAAGAAGCCTTAGAAGAGGCCACTAGTTACAGCATGGCTTCTCAGAGATAGTCTTACCCTTTCCTTTAATGAAGTTGTTAAATTTCTCAAAAAGCATCCAGGTCTCTTGAAATCATTAATTCAAAACCTTCTACAACAATCTTCTATAATTAATTCCATTTATTGACATGACTTCTGCACAACTCACCAAAGCTCCTAATGGCATTTTTCAATCTCCCAACAGCACAAAAGATACTTTCTTTATTAATCAACCCAACCCTTAATTTTTGAAGCTCCATCAATTCCTCGCTTATCCAAAAGAGATAAGTGAAATGCACTCCAACTGTTTCTCCAACTTTTCAGCTTTGCAGTTCTCTTTATTATTCTGTGCTTTGCCTCCTCTAAAAGCAATTAGCTCTTTTCAGAAGTGCAGCCCCAATTTCACACGGAGGTGCAGACTGATGGTGACAAGGACCTTTGTCAAGAATCTCCCCTCTTGTCTCTTTCCTTGATCACAGTATTTGGCCAACTTTTCAGGTCTTAAGCCCCTAAACTACTTCAGAGCCAGCCTCCCAGATCTCAACAGTGTTTAAAATCATAGTAGATGAAGGAAGGAGGAAAGGAAAAGAGTACATAAGGGAGAAAGAAAGGCAGGAGGAGGGAGGAAAGAAAGGGAAGAAGGAACAACATTTTTAGTAACTTTCAGTTTTTCATTAATCATGTAATGTATTATTTGCAAGTCTAAAGGTGAAGAAACATCAGGAGAGCTATGTAGCTTGTTCCAGCAAGGTCACAAAAGCTAGGACCTAAAGTGACAGGAATTAAAACATTCAACATGGCCTCTACAAAGCCCAGTAGCCAAGCCACATCTCCTAAACTTTTTCTTGCTCCAACCACATGGTAAGTGATAATTTTGAGCACCTGCCATGTGTCCCTCAAGTCCCAGGCACAATGGTAGTCGTGCACACAAATAAAATGCAACCCAGCCCTTAGATTTTCCTGATATGGTTGTTGAGATGAATTATGGGATATACCATAGTCCCTTGCTTGCATCCTTGAGTGTTCCCTGTTGGTATGTCGATGAGCAGAACACACAAATGTCACAGGAGTGCTGGAAAGACACCCTACAAAGATGCGCTAAGCACCACTGTGCACTAGGCAGTGCTCAGCACCAGACATACAGGAACACAGCAGACACACTTCTCTTCTCAGGAAGCTGACAGTTTGATGGGGAAGACAGAAAACGAGAAAACATTCACCTGTTCAATGAGTATTATGGAGAAGAATGCCCAGTGCTACCAACTAAAAAGCAGAGTCCTGTTCTGCTGGGCAGATGGGGCAGAGCGGTCAGGGTTAGCAGACTTGAAGCACGAAAGGAATTAATCCAGGGAAGACAGTTGCCAGCAAAGGATGTAACCTAGGACACATTCTGAATTCAGTGAAGTCTCAGATCCCCTGCACTTCTCCTCTGTTAGGAAAAATGGAACAGAATCTTCATTTTTAGCTGATATTAAGGAGAACCAGAATCTTTATTATTCAGCACCTTGCTCCCTGAGGGAAAAAATCCTCAGTCTCTCTCACCTCCAACACAGCCACTGACCTTTCTAAATTATAAGTGGCTATGCTAACATGGGGCATGTTTTAGCAACAGAATTGAGGGTTTACACATTGTCCTAGAATTAACAAGCAGCTGAGAGACTTGACAGCACAGGGGTAACACCCTGCATGGCAGGTGGTCACTCCTGTTCTGCGCATGTGTGCATGGATGAGGTCAGAGTGAGGTTTGAAGTTGAGGTACTTCATGACATGCAGAGGCTGCGCAGAGTTTTCTTGGAAAAACAAGAGAATGAGAGGTCAAGATGTAATCACCATTAGAGAAATGAGTCCCTGAAGAGCCAATGTGAGGGGCTTTGAAGTTAGACTTTCCACAAACCCTTTTTTTTTTTTTAATCAGTTTCAAAACAGCAACTATACAGATGAACTCTTAGACTGGCTGGTATATCAAGAAGGGACAAGGCAGAACCTCATTTCTCAAAGGCAAGGGCAGGAATCACATCAGTAAACGAAAGCTTATCTACAGGGGATAAGAAGGACCTCATTTAGAAGGCCATTGCTTTGTCAATAGGTCAGATGACTGGTACCTTAAACAAGTCAGTTCTACTCTGAAGTCACTTTCTCTGTAAATATGAGTGGAAGAAACTGTGGAGACAGAGGGGAGAAATCTTTCTTGCATTTCAGAATCCCCTGGGATTCAAAATTCCAGATACCCGGGCCCTACACCATAGCTATTCAGTCAGCATCAGTATGGGTAGGAGTCACAAAATCTTGACTCCATCTCTTCTCCTGAGAGTCCATAAACATATTAGAAAGGAACGTAGTAAGAAGGCAGTGCCCACCTGTAATAGGAGGATGAAGTCAGTGACCTCTGAGAATCCCTCAGCTGCCTTGAGAATCAGTTCTGTGACATGACTGGGGTGGTCTTTAGTTACACACTCAGCTACGTCACTTCAGACTTTGGTAACCACCAAAGGTGACTATGCCATTAATCTTATCCTTTAAGATAAATCCACCACATTCCACCAATTCCAATAAAATGTTATTGAACTATGTGAGACTTTGAGGAACAAAGTCCAAAGTGATATTTGTAACTTAAAATTTTTACTTTAATTAGAGAAATGTAGAAGAGAAAAATCATGGATAAACATTCCAAGCCAAATTATAGACAGTTCCATATTTCTCGCCAATACAAATAAAATGTTATTTTCTTTTCCACTTTTTTTAGGTGAGAATAAGTAACCACTAATGCTTCATGTTTTCAGTTCACATTTCCCCCATGTAGCATCACGCTGGTATTTATTTGGCCTTTGATTTAGAAGAATGTGGTCCAAGTCACACTTCCTCTTCAGTGGAGAACTGCCAAGGCAAAATGTAAATAAATCAAGTCTCAGGGTTTCAGGAGACAGAACCAGTGTGGGTGGAATATCATATGGGGTAAATCTGTCTGAATCATGGATTTTAAAAAAGAAAGAGCATTTTCAAACATTTTCAGAATTTCCAGCAATAAAATAATAGCAGGGAAAAATTAGGTCAAAACTGCCCATTTTATCTTTATCTAGCCACAGTAGGTTGACTGGCTTCTTTGGACCACTAGAATCATGGCAATATACAAAGGACAACATGCTCCAGACATTTTGCATGTTCTTTCAGTTTATTGACTTTCCTTAAACAAATTCAAGAATATATTAAGGATCTTATTCCCACACTAGTCACCCTGGGGATAGCGATGGATTGAGACGACTCGGCCCCGGCCCTGCTCCAGAAAATTAGCTCTCAAAAGAGACAACTTACATACCTGAAGCAGGAGCACTACAAAAGAATGTAAAACGGGGGCTGGGGATTTAGCTCAGTGATTAGAGTGCTTGCCTTGCAAGCACAAGGCCCTGAGTTCGATCCCCGGCACAAAAAAAAAAAAAAGAAGATGTCAAAAGAATGTAAAACATGTAACCACTAATGAGAGGCAACCGTGCGGCATGCTGGTATAGTCTAGGAAGATTGCAAGAAAGAGGCAAGAACAGAAAAGCCTTGAAGAATGGGTAGGGTCGGTCTTAGAGAAGAAAATTTCTCAACCCATAGAGACCTCTCTTTCTTAATGTTGATTCCTATCAAGAAGCCAAACCTTACCTCACAAACTCTGATTGTCTCTTACTGGGGAGTTAGAGCTAAACAGGAAGAGATTGGATTTTATATTATACAATTTCTTTCTCCAAATGAACTCTGAACAGAACTCTTCCTCTTATGTAACAGGACTTGATTCTAGACCTACTTAGTCTTGAATATTCCACTTAACTCATTGGCTTCTTTGGTGATCCTTGGAGACCTCTTCAAATGTAGGAATTGAAACACCCTGGAAATCACAAAGTTGTGGTGTTGATCTGATGTGTCAGTCTATGTAAGCAATACATGCTGGTAGTTAATACACCTAGATAATGATCTTGCAAATGCATTTTCATATTCTTTATAACATGCCCCTTTCTAATTACATTTTGCATATCATCCTAAGACTCACCTTATGACTTGAGACAAATCCTACAATCTCTTAGCACAAACTAATAAAGGTGGGATGGCCTTTTCTCTGTGAAATAGCAGGTACTTTTTTTTGAGCCCAACGACAATACATTCTTGGTTTCTTTAACATTTCAAACCATGTTTCATGCATTGCTAAAAAAAAAAAAAATTAGTCTGAAAATACCCAGATAATCAAGATACCCGGGTAACAACTGGTTGATGAGTTGAAGTCAGAACCAAAGGTATAATTCAGATTTCCTACTCTTTGCTCCCAGGAGCTTTTCTAGCTTGGTCGTGCTGCTATATTTATCATCATCCATCATAGGTAAAAAGCACAAAATATAAGAACAAGAAAGAACCGTAATGTTTACCCAGCCCGGCACACTTCATTAAACATTAAACCTGGTACCCAGAGAGGGGGAAAAAATCAGCCTCAAGAGTTCTGCACCTTCATGGGAGGTCAAGATTAGGATCACAGAACAGGAAAGGAGTTCAATAGAGAGGAGAGCTGCGGTTATATTTTAAGTCCAATCTTGCCCCATTCCCCTTGTCTGTCATTGCCAAGGACCAGGGGAAGAACCCCCTGTCCTCCTGAAAAGGGTTTCTGTTTGATCCCACAGCAATCTATCAACGAAGCCATACGGACATCGACCCTCCCCCGAAACAGTGCAGCAGGAGCCAGTGGCAGCGGCAGCGGAGAGAACGGCCGGGTTGTCAGCCATGACTTCCCCAAGTCCATGCAATCAATTCCCTGCATGAGCCACAGTTCAGGGATGCCCTTGGGAGCCACAGGATTATAACTGGAGCAGACGGAAAACCCTTGCGAAGCAGGCTCAGGCTCCCCCGGCCCCATCCCAAGCCCTTCAGTGCCAAAAACAACAAAATGAAATGCCACCGCCACCGACCGCTGCAATCACAAGGAGGACAATTCAACAGATTTTCCTGGAGAATTAAAAAAAAAAAAAACCACTTTCCTGTCCCTTTTCCTTTTTTGATGTTCTTTCACCCTTTTACGTTTGCTAAGTGAGGATGATAAGTAACAATGTACTGCAGTAAGAGGAGAGTAACACTGTCTAATGAAGCCTGTGTCTGAAAATGGAGTCAC
The DNA here is from genome assembly GCA_004026905.1 of Hystrix cristata. Taxonomy (NCBI): domain Eukaryota; kingdom Metazoa; phylum Chordata; class Mammalia; order Rodentia; family Hystricidae; genus Hystrix; species Hystrix cristata. The sequence continues at coordinate 63,393 of PVJO010006854.1, forward strand.
TGGAACACTAATGAAGAAACTGGACTTTTTTTCTTTTAATTCAGTTGTTAATGTGTCTTAGTGTGTGCAATTTTTTTTTTCTTTACTAATATCCATGGTTTGAAGGTACTGTTAGGCCCATTACTTCTCTTTATTTCTCATTCCCAATCCCCACTCATCCTTCTTCAGTTTTCAGAGTGGAGAGTCAAGATTCATTCCACCTTGCAAACCAGAAAAGGAATACAGCAACCTTTAAAACTAATTTGCCCTGGGGCTGTCCATGTAATCCTCCACTCCTTGGCCCCAGGCTTTGGATGGAGACAGACAATGTTGGGAAATAGGGCTGCTTTCCTCAAACCCAGCGCTGCCTAAGCAGTGATGTAGTCAAGAATACGCAGGACAAGCAACTCAGAACAGGGGTGGTGGAGAAAGCAAGGGCAGACGTGTAGTCAGAGGAAGACTCATGAAGTCACTGCTGCTCAGAAAAAGCTTCCTCTGATGTGAAGAGACTTTGCACAGGCCAGAGATGGTATGGTGTATTTCTTCAGAGAGTCAGCCTCAGCCCTGAGACGTATGTTCTGCTGTGTTCATGCTCACAGGCACTATGCTGGCTTAGTCAGTTGGTGTCCTGAAGCAAGTAAAGCCTTGGGAAGAGCTGACAGCCAGGGGGACGTCTTTCGTGATTCCTGATTTTCTTTGCTTGGAGTCAAGCAGGGACCCCACTGTGGAGCAGACTCTCTCCGTGGAGCCTCTGATATGAGGGAAAATGCTATGCAAGCAAACTGTCAAAGAAGCATGATGGAAGGATTCTGGAAGAGGAAGCCTCATCAAAGCCTAAAAGCAATACAGCTTTCCGTGACAGACCCTGTCCTAGGTTTGGGAGATCAAATACAAAGTTTAGAGTTATGCTAAATGAACAAAACTTGAGTTTTTACGTTAACGCAGAATATTGTTTTAGCATATGGCCGGATAGTATTCCATCTTCTTTGGGAACAAAGATACCAAAGGCTGAATTATTTGAAAAAGGATAGGGAAAATGGATTAAACTGATCATGTCACTGGAGACTTTATGATCCCTGACCATAACCTCTACCCCATGGAGGCTGATCTTCCCTCTGGCTAACACAGAACGAGGACATTGCCTTTCAGCAGTCAGAATCAGTACACCCATGATTGCAACTACAAAGCTGAAATAAGGCAAAACTAGAGAAGTGACCAGGTTCATATAGAAAAGCCCAGGCTAACTAAAACTTTGATCGGAAGTGAGAGTTCCTGGCACACAGCTTTCTTGGAGACCCCAACTCTCATTCTTGGTGCATTTGGCTTCCATCTCTCCAGCAGCCACTCTCCTAGGTGCATGATTTAGTGTGTGCCATGTGTCATTAGCTTTTATTCATAACCATAAGCTGGCTTGTTCCCTTTCCCTCTACCTCTACCCAATCTTCTCTCCTGGAGATTATCATTAGCGAATGACAAGCAAAATGTTTCACAGCCTACCTAGAAGTAGGTGCAATGTGACTGGCTTCATCTGTGGATTCTCTCAGTGGATACCCACCATCTCTGTGTCTCTCCCTTTCTCCTTTCATCAGCCATAGCAAAGAACCATTTCAAAACCAACTCTTCACCCTTACAACCCAAATGTTGTTCAGTTTCTTACATGCTGATGTGGGCACCCTCAGGATGGATTATCACTTTTTATTACTGCCAACTAATGTCTCCCCAACCCTCTGCCCTCACACCACACTTTTCTCAGTCCTGAGCCTACCACTGTAGAATCCAACACGACCTACCACTAGGGAGTCTGCATTTTGGAAGAGTTGGAAATAACCCTCTGCCATCAACCTGCTTCAAAGACCTTTTGCCTTTGGCCTGGTAAGATGCTCTCCAGTCCTGAGCCTACCAGTAGTAACATGATCTGATAGAAAGAGACTGTCTGTGCTAGAAATGAGGATCTGTGCTATGTGGGGGTCCAAGACTCCAACAGAAGATGCTTTTCATCAATGGATGGGTGAAGGGAAAACAAAAGCAAGAAAAAAGTTAACTTGTATTATGTATTTTTACTACACTTTTCTTAAAAATAGAGTAATGGGAAAACTCTGAAAGAGATTGACATTTTTCTCAACAGGAATCCATACTTAACAGTTCCAGCTTTCATTAAATTTTGCTCTTTGGTACCTGGGCCTTTTATTTAACATCTATATTTGTTTTAACTCTCTTGGCAGAAGTGTGAAGGATTCTTGCTTGATCAAACACTAAATACCTTTTTGGTTCCTGTTTTCCTTTCAAATAGCCACGTTTTTTTTCTTTTGGTATTTGCATAAAATGAAAATATCACCAAGAATTAAATCACTGTGGATCCATTATCTACTTTTCATTTTTGTTCATTCCATTTTTGTGCCATTTCTGAAGCCAGGGCTCTAGAGATTGCTATTTTCTTATGGCTAAGCTTAAAACGTGTTGGTTTGTAATGGTGACCACTGTGCCTACTCACAAATAGCTCCCAAGTCACTATGGCTGAACTAGAACACTATGAATTATTCATCTAAATAGGATTTTGTAGAAGACAAAGAGTGGTGTTTGGCATTCATGGCCCACAGTCCCAATCTCATAAAGAGCTGGATTTGACATGCAGCCATCATGGCACTCTAGGAAACTGGCTGGTTCACAGGGAACGTCTCCCACGTGCCTCCAAACTGGCATCCAGGTATATGTGTGATATGCACAGTCACAGCAAGAACATATCTAGACCAGGCTTATAAGAAGATAATCTTGGTCCTCAGATCCCATGACCCTCATTCTTGCCTGAAAGCTTTTCTTTCCGTTAAGCCAGATAGGCTTTCCATAAAGGATTCTGACTTTGTTGACACTTAGATATTTATGATGAAGAACTACATCAACTATCTTCCCCCAAGGAATCTTGCACATATTATGTCAGCTTTCCTATCACTGGGACACAATACTTGACACACAATTTAAAGAAGGAGAGTTTTCACTTGGCTCACAGTTCAAGGAGCTCAATCTGTGATGGTTTGCCGGCTCCAAAGCAGAAATATGATGACAGAAGCACATGACCCATCAAAGCTGATCAGTTCACGGCATACCATACATGGCATCCAGAGAGACCATACATGGCATCCAGGGTCACGTGCCCATGACCAACCCAGACACGCCCAGTGCTTTTCTAATTTACAAGCCATTTCTTAATCTGATGAAGCTGACAAACAGAATTAACAGTCACACCTATTAACAAGGGTCAAAAATCAAAATAAAGGAAGTTTTAACAGTAGCAACTACTGCAGTAGAAAAGGGACAGGAGAAAAGGGAGAAACCAGCAGGCTGTGTGAAGTTCCAGTCTCGTTTACATTTACCCTGCGACATAGAGGTGTCCCAAGTAAACAAGTACTTAACACTAGCTGACAGGCAGAGAAGATAGTCTGTGTTCCCTTCCTGTCAAGTAGTTTAGACAGAGATCATGATGGGTATAATAGCACCAGCTACCCTGTGTGGAGCACCGACTATGTTAAGCACGTTTCATTCCTTCCATATCATGACAGTGACTATCAGAGCAGGGCCATACAAATGAGGCATCTGAGATTCAAAGAAAGTACATAGCTTGGTCACAACCACATGTCAGAGCCACTGACCATCTTACTGTTAACCAGGTTATGTAAGTGACAGCCAGGGAAGTAGTTCTTTACCTACCTGTCAGACCAAAGTAACTGAAAATAGAAAGGTTAAAGCTACACCTTTCATTCCTTTGGGAAAACCGGATTGCCATCTAGATAGGGTTGTAAAAAATACTTTCAAAACAGAACAGCCAGCAGGTTAGAGAACTGAAAACCAGATCCCAAGAAGAAGAATTGATTCAGCCTGGAGAAGGGTCCTGGGGCCATCCAAAATCGGGAGAAGGAGGCATCATTTTCTGGGTGGCAAAGTCCAGGATCGATTCTGTGAGTTACACAGACAATGGACTTAGGTTCAGCTAAAAGCCAAAGTAATTCCTTATTAGAATTAGATCACTCCTGGAGTTAGAACAGGTCCCTGTCAAAGAGATGTTGCACTTGTAAAAGTTGAAGTATATAACCTATGATTCATCTATCCCGGATTCCTATAATCCACAAGACCATTAGCTTGATGTCCTCTGTATGCCAAGCAGATGGAAGTAGGGTCTTGGTGCACTTGCACACTGGATGACCTTGAATTCATTGGATTCAAGGTCATCCAATGATTCAATGTCATCCAATGATTTTTCCTGAATCTTTTATATGCCTAGTCTTCCGATTATTTGGTCAGTAATGCCCTGACAGGCACTAAGATGAGATCAATAAGACCCTGCAGAAGAGGGCTTGAATATCTTTCACTATAATAGTATCAAAATGAACTTATTGTACTAGACAAGATGGCAAATTTGTTCCTTATCAAATACTAATGTTCTCTCTAGGAAAGAATTTCCATGGAGCAAAGGGGTCCATCCACCCAGATCCCACTTTGCAAATAAGACACGTAGAAATTTTAAAGAAACTGGCTTGTCCTCCCAACTTTGCCTTTCAAGACAGATCAAAAAACCCAAATATACTACCCTGTGCCTCATTTTACTCATCAAAGAGATGGGCTATTCTGTTTCCAGATAGGCAATGATTCTTATCCTGATGGAACATTAGAATCATCTACAAAAGCTTTTAAAATCACTAATGTCTAAGATACATCTCTAGATTTAGATGGTCTGAAATGACATACAAGCAATACATGGATTTTTAAAATAATAACTATTAATGTTGTTGTTGTTGTTGTTATTTTGGGTTCTGAACTCTGTGACTATAATGTGTAGCCAGGATGGAACTAAAATTGGTTATCAAAGCACTCACGAAAACTCTGAAAATTACAAAGCACTATATGAGAGACAAACACAAAACAGTTTTCCTGAAAGCAGTCTACTTTTTGCTATGCTTTTCCCCTTTCTTTTGCTCTGGGCATATCCCATATTGCAAGGCTGCAGAACAAGAGAACTGGGTTTCTTCTTCTTTTTTAGCTTTTCTTATTTATTTATATTAGTATGTGTTTGCAGTAGATAATTATTACCTTCCTTGCAGGGACTTGGTGAATGTACATAACACATCTTATATCAAGGTCAAAGACTGGCAGCTGGCCAGTACTAGATCTCTAAAGAGTATCTCATGAAGCCTACCCTGAATTCCCAATGAGTAAAAATCCAGGCTGGAAAGGGAAGCCGGAGACATCAAATATCCCCAGTCCTCACTGTGGGTTAGCTTGGTGATAGACAGCTTGCCTAGCATGCACAAAACCCTGAGTTCCATACCCAGCACTGCAAACAAAACCTCCACGGCAAAAAAGGAGACAATGACATTACATTCATCTGATATAAGAAAAAGAAAACACACTCCCCAATTTAAGAGCTTGTTGCTCCTTCACCTGTTAGGCATGTTTGTAATAATGTAATATTCTGCTGTGAAAAAGGACAGACATTTGACATTAAAGATAAGATAATCATTAGAGAGGTATCGCCTCAAGAAAATGGAAAAAAACAACTCTGTCAAATGAGTCAGACTTCAACACAGCCAGTTATTTTCCAAGCTGGAAAACTACTTGGCTGTTTCCATTATAGACACCAAATCCCACCACTTGCATTTTTAACATAGTTCACTGGAAAGCACTGCCCATCAGCCTCATGTTGTGGTGACAACTCTAACTACTCCTCCTCAATACTATGTTTGCCGCTTTCATAGCACACTAAGGAACAGGAATCGGCATTTGCTCAGTGCTAACAGCACAGCAGATGGGATGCTAGAGTTTCAAATACATCTTATTTAGTCCTCAGAGCAACCATGCAGGGTAGGGACTGCAACGGTGCAAAGGTGAGAATTGTTACCCTCATAAGAGGAAATGTAGGCTCAGAACCCAAGGTCACATGGCCAATAAATAGCTTGGTCTAAATTCTAATTCAAGTCTGTCTCTTTCTGCCTTTCTGCTTTCAGTGTCACCATGCTATACAAAGCACTACAATGAGATTTAAAAGATACAAAGTACGTTACCTGCATTATTACCAATCACTGTGTCACCTTGAGCAATTCACCTCACCACTCTAGGCCTGGGTGTCCTCATTTGTGAAATAAGCAAATGAGGATACATGGAACCATTTCTGAGATCCCTGTTAGGTGCAGCCTTATGTCAATGGTTCTCAACCAGGGACACTTTAGTTTCAAGGAGACATGTGATCATTTGATGATACATTTTGGGTTTTTACAACAAGAAGATGAAGTGTTACCAGAAGTTAGTGAACAGAGACCAGAGCAGCTGCTCACCATCTTACAATGCACAAAGAAGCTCCCCACAACAGAGGATCCCAGCAAAGATGTCAACAGTGCCAAGGCTGGGAAATTGTCTTCTTAGAAAAGAGAGAGAGAGAGAGAGAAACTGTCTTATATAATCATAGCATCCTGATAACATGTTGGGTGTGGATGATAACAAGACAAGCCTGAATAGAAAAGGGACAAGGACCCTACATTGAGTGAATTGTCACAGAAAATGAAGTTATATGAGCTCTGGAAAGCAAGGAGTTGAGTTTAAAGGAAGTGGGTGGAGGTGAGAAGAGTTTACCCCATAGCACCAACTAGACAGCTCTGAGAAGACGAGGCTTGGTATTTCATCAGGCAGTTAGACAGAGCTGACAAAGTTGCTCCAGAGACAGCAGCAGGTTTCTTCTACAGATGCAATTTATTTTCTGCCCAGTCTCCTTGCCCTCTTTTTGGCAGGTGACTTTGCACACCAGAACCAGTTCAGAGACCCACAGGTGAGCCCTACCCTCCCCTAAAGAAACTCAGTAAGATTCATTTTTACCCCAGAATAAACTAAGCTTAGACTTCCAACATACATACCCATCCATGTCTGCAGATAGATGTCACAAAGAATAAATGAAAAATAAGTGACAGTCCTGTCTCAGAGATTTGACAGGAAATAAGACACAACACCATTAAACACAGGAGAAGTCCAAAGGCAGCCCAAAAAGCCTGGGTCATCTTCCACATGCCTAGCATCATCATATATCCATAAGGAGGACTCTAACCACATAACAATCTATAACTCTCCTCTTGATCACCATTTTTCAGCTGCTCCAGCTTCCACTCCATTCCTCAAATGTGCCACACCTAGCCCCACTTCAGCCCTTATATTTCCTGTCCTTAGCTTGAAAAACCATTTCACCCAGATCATTATGAGGCTGGCTCCTCATCATCCATGTCTTAACTCAAAATGTCATCTACCTAGCACAGCATTTCCTCTCCACTCTATCTAAAGTAGCTTTGAAGTCACTCACTCTCACATTACTCATCACCATCCAAAAATATCTTGTTTACTTTCTTAGTATGTGTTTCCCCCTTCTAGAACATCCATTCACAAAACCAGTGACTTGTCTGACTCTACCACAATGCCTGGCACATAATCATCCTCAATTGATGTTGTTAAATGACTTGATGGATGAGATCAGTAGAGCTGAAACACCAGTGGTTTCTAAAGGAGGTTAAGATCATTTCTAACTAGGTAAATGGGAGAGAAAGTAACAGAATCTGTGTTTTGTCTTGAGAGTTTCATCATTATTACGGAGCCAGAGATTGGAGAATAAGCTTTAAAAGAAGGGGGAACAAAATAACCCACAACATGAAGGTAGAAACTGGCAGGGTTTCCTTGGGAAAGGGAAAATACCCAATCCAGCTGTCACCACAATGGCCAAAGAGAGTCAGGAAAGAGTCTGGCCTGGACATGGGCAACTGATACTGAACACATCATGATACACAGAGCAGCTGAAGACTGTTGAGTTGCAGAAGAAATCCATTCATGTATCCATTAAAACTAATATATTTTAGGAATCTATTGTGTGCTAGGCACTGTACTATAGGAGACAGTTATACCACTCTTCTTGTTTAATCCCCGTGGCAACATCTCCACAAGGCAAGATTCACACCCTGATTTTGTACATGAGCAACCTGAGACTCAAACATGAAAGGAAAACTAGCCACCCAGATTGCACAGATATCCTACACTACAATATAGATACTCCCATAACAGATCACAGGATATCATCTGTTAGCATGACAGTTTCTAGTCCCCGAAGGATACTACCCAAAAGGGTAAGATAGTACTTGCTCGAACATGCAAGGACATCACTGGATAAGAAACTAGCAGTTGTCAAGTACCACTAAAGACATGTGACAAGAAGGATTCTGAGCCCAGTATATGTTCGATAAAAGGGACTCATGATGGACGGGTTCATAAATCAAATCATGAGGACACCACGAGCAGAGCCACTTCTTTGCAATATATTCATCATCCTTGTTATGTTATAATATTCTCAATTCTTAAAGGACTATAGGCTCTTTGGCCCATAAGAAATGTTGACAATACAGGTACCATATGGAGATGGCAGGTGCTCTTGAACGTATGTTAAGGGTTCTACTTATACATGTTTGGACTATTCTCACAGTAAAGCTGATCTCCCAACAAGGAAAACTGTACACAAACTCCATACATACTAAGCTGGAGGAATTATGTAGTGGAATATTAGTAACTATATGCATTACCACTCACATTTGCTGAACATATTCACTGGGCTGGACATTTTACATGCATCCTCTAATCTCCTAGTCACATATCTTTGCTGGACAAATTTTTTTCTTTTTTTTTTTTTTGTGGTGCTGGGGATTGAACTCCTTGTGCTTGCTAGGCAAGCACTTTACCACTGAGCTAAATCCCCAGCCCCTGGGAAAATGTTTTAAATAAATGAATGAGGCTCATAAGAGTTGGAAAGAATCTTGAAATTATTTAAACATTATTTTATCAAACTATAACTTCTAAATAAGTGAAATTGAAGCCCTTGCGAATAAGGGACTAGACCAAAGCCACATAAGCGTCTGGTTATACTCAGACTTCCTAAAAGGTAGCCCCCCCTTGGTATTTTGAAGGTCTTCTTACATTCAGACAATTCTGAAACTCAATGTCTGGCTTTTCATCCTTCTCTAGAGTCAGTTTTGTGTATTTGGGCAAACTGGCCATTATCTGGGGAAGATATTATACAGAGAGGCAGCCAAAAGCTAAAACTAAGTCTTGTAATCCCAGCACCCTGGGAAGCTGAGACAGAAGGACCATGAATTTAAGCCCAGTGTGAGAAACTTAGTGACCTAATGGGATTATATCCCACAATTTAAAAAAAAAAAAAAAAAAAACAGGCTGGGGATATAGCTCCAAATGAATGTCTGAGTTCGATCCTCAATATCGTTTAAAAAAGAAATTTAAAAAAAACTTATCTCAAATCTAAATATGGAGTAGGCAAATGTCTAGATCAAAACTTTCCATACTATATTCCCAAAATTCCATGTCCAAGTCAAAACATTTTTTTCCAGTTTGATAAATTTCCTGTTAAAGCTATTAGTAGGCAAAACTCATCTGGGAATGTCAAAGTGAGCTGACGTGGCTGCTAAGAGATGTTTTCATGATAAAAGTGTCTGACAGGAATCACAGAGAGTCACTGGAGGGATAGAGCATGCAGGGAGGTAAGCAAAGAATTCAGAATAAAAAAAATAAGATGTTAGAGACAAATGTCATCACTTTATAGTTTACAAGGGAACCCCTGTTTTAATGAACACATCTAAAGTTAGTCATGAGAAACAGCAGAAATTGGTTATTCCAAAGAGAAGTGTGAAGTCAGATGTATATGGGGTTTGAAATGGAAGATTAAGAAATTATCTAAGCAATTCCAGAAGGAAAAAGTGATTTTGAGAAAAAACTTAATTGCACAGATACTTTAGACAAATAATCACTATCCTTTTCTCTATTTTGCTTTGAAACCTAATCAGGAAAAAAAATCACTTTGATTTTTTCTTTCAAAAAATGTGTTGTGACCTGGAAGTCTAGTGTTCACACACAAATTCATTTAGGGAGGAATCAAACAAGCTGTTAATTTGACTGAGTAATCAGTTTAATGAGTTGGTTAGAATCCAGTTAGCAATGATATAGATACTAATTTCTCGAGCAATGGAAAACAATTTTTAAAAGTCAATGTAACACTGATAGTACTTATCTGTGGATTTTGGCAGAGCTGCTCCTACTACTTTCCAATCATGACATCCTACTTATATTGCCAGTCTTAATATGCTGTCCTGCCCATGTCCCTGCTCCAGCCAATTATAGTTCCTTTTTCCCTGGCCACAATGATGGGCCACGCCATATCATATGGCTCAATCTGAATCAATTAGAATTTTCCCTGGATTTTAAAGCTGGAGTTTGAATGAAAGAGGGCCTGTACTTTTCAGTCTAAGTGAAACCGATCCAAGGCTGTCTTCTGAATCATATAGAGAAAGCCCTTCTATAGCAAGAGAGAACAAAGTCAGTCACCTAAGCCAAGATACATGATGGAGAGAAAGAGTCTTGGGCACAGTCACTGGACAGGCCAGCCCTTAATCAAATTTTCCAGTTGCATGCCTGAGCTATTCTGAGTTACATTCCTAAGTCCAGCAAGGGAAAGGATTCTAATTCATGAACCTGTAACCAGCTATGAACCACAGAACTGATTAAGAAAAAAAAGTCTGAATTTGAACACTAACCCGGCATCTCTAGTAACTGGCTTCAAATAGATTTATCCAAATTCAAATTTTTTCTGTCGAAATCTATTTGCATATATTGAGGTGCCGATGTCACACTGTGACTTCTCTCAGCCTTCGTTTTCTCCAGTGCTATGGGGGGAAAGAATGCTTTCCTGCTAACCTGTCCCCCGGGGTACTGTGAGTGTTAACTCATAAACAATTGAAAACTCTATGAAAAAAATCTAATGTTAAGGAAGCACTAAATAAGTCCTCAGAAGGGTTCCTTTCTCACCATGAAATTTTATTTCCTTCATCCTTTGGAATAGCGTGTATCAGCACAGGGTCTCCCAACATCTCTCTCTTGCCCTTTCGCCCCTCTTTCCCCCACTCCTTTTAAACTCTTTCGAGAAGAGAAAGGGAACTGTTACCATTCATATTTACTTCTTTCTGAAGCAACAGTTGCACAGAGCAGCTGGCTACCAACTTTGCATTAGCTGTGTTGCCTTCAATGAAAGGAAACACACCAAATCCATCAATTCCATGAGGACTTGAAGGAGGTTGCATGGATAAACTAGAACATATAAAGAGAAAAAAATGACAGAGACAAACTGCATTAATACAGGGGCCAAACAGGACAAGCTATAAGTTAGTGCTCTCTGGAGTTCCTGAAAAATCTACACTTTGTGTTGACTGATAATAAATTTCGCTCACCATATCACTATATTTGATTCTCTCACTTAGAGTTACAGTTGCTCTAAAATAAGAATCTTCACATTGCCACAAAAGTCTGTGGCCAGTATGCTTTTCCACAACTGCTGTCTGCCTTGTTCCTTAGCAATTTCAGGAATGGTGGATAGAGACTATTATTCCCATTTTACAAATGAAAATTTGAGGCTTAGGAAGTGGAATATGAACATCTGAACTCAAGTTCTCTGCCCTCTTTCAACAGAGTGCCAGAGGGTTGCTGGGTGGAGTGGCTGGTACCCTTTAGGTGGAGAAAAAAGTGAAAACATTCATCAGCTAAACTGAGGAGGTAATGGGCCAAGAATTGGCACTATAAAGAAACATACAAACAAACAAAAACAGTGGAAAGAAAAAAAAAACTAATATTGCTTTCAGTCAGAGTCAAGCTAAAAGGTAACTTGACAGGAAAGACATTTTCGTTGCCATCACCAGAAACTTAAGAAGGCAGGTAAATTCTGCTCACCTGCTGTCTTAGGAAGAGCTATCTAGATGGCTGCAATGAATGCCTTTGAGGAGTTAATCAAGAGGTCTTTGCATTCCTCGGAGGGACATGCAAATAAAGACAGTCTGCCACTCCCCTGGTTCCCCGTACAGTGGTGAAAAACACATAAAGCAATTGACAAGAAGATTCGACAGTTGGGTCACCATGCAGTCTCGGGGTTGAGATGAATTTCTACAAGCCAGCCTCCTGTCTGATGAGACCATCACATACATCTCTCTTCTGAGGCCCACAGAGGAGGTCTGAGAGGCAGGCGTTGCTTTCCTTGCTTTCACTTGTGATACTCAAGAGAGGTTAACTCGCCCTGTGTCACAAAACTTCCAGTTTGTGAAGCCAGGTCTGGATTTCAGAGTTGTCTGGATTTTCCTTTATCTCAGCCTGGCACAATGACAAATGCTGAATTTTCACTCAGAATCCAGAAAAGTTACCTTGTACACTAATTTCTGGACCATTTGTCGGAGATATGAATTTTCAATGAAAATCAATTTACTAGCCATCTTCTCAGTTCTTCCATATCTACTAAAGAGGAGGCTGCTGCAGGGCCTGTTTGCAAATTATTTTCCACACTTGTAGCCTCATTCTAGCCTCAAATAACCTTATTTAAGAAGGGAATAGAGTTGGCACTACTATGCCCATTTCACAGAGACCAAATAATAAGGCTGAGAGGGACTTTACAGGTCTCCCAAGGCCAACTCATGCATACATACATACTATAACATACATACATACACACAACCCATACATACATACAACTCATACATACATACACATACATACATACTATAACCATAACTACAACCCTACAACTCTTCAAAGCCATTCATTGCAAATATTCCCACTCCACTATCTCACCAGGTCTAGCACATATTCAGTACTCAGTATACTAATGAATTAATGATGAGCAACTCAATTGAAGGACTATATCCCAGGAGACTGTGCTTTCAAATTCTCTACAAATTCTCTACATTCCATCACTCTCTTCGTCACAGAAAATCAAGTTTATTAAATAGTCAAATGTGCAGAACATCTTCTTTCCGCAGCCAAGACAAGGGTTGGCAGCTTCATTCCCCCACCCCACACCAGCACAGTCCTCTCACCTGCAGGTGTGATCCCATTTGCTCTTTTCTTATCTGTCCTGCCACTGGCTCCTTTCCTACCAGCTGCCATTTTGCTGAATCTCACACTTTCCACTGCCTCTGCCTCTCTGGCCTTGGCATCTCTGCCCAACCCTCACCCAGTCTAGCCCAGCAGGACCAACAGTGGCAAGCAGCACATTTGGATTCAAGGCTGGAGGCAGACCGTACTCACTACTCCAACCCCACAGAAATGACTTCTGGCTGCTCTAATCCTATAACAGAGGTGCATCCGTGTCTGTGCCAGGGAGAAAGAATGCTGGTGATCAAGACTCAGGATGATCACTTTCTACTGTTGAACTAATTGTGTGCAATTTCGCAGAATCCTAGATTCTCACAACTAAGACAGCTTGAGAACTTGGCATGATGGTTGCTGTGTACCACAGGCCTCTCGCTTGCATTCTTCCAGGAACAAGGATACTCACTACTGCCTCTGGGGTAGCTGGGTCCACATGTAGCTGCTCTGACTCTTACAGATGGGATTCCAAGATATACTATAAAAACCAGACATATATTCCCAGCCAGTGGTTCTTGATTTAACCTCCAAAGTATCCCCCATTTCCCAGAAATCTGAAAACAATTCTTACCTTCTCCCATCTTGTACCCTTCAAGATAAATATCTTCATGATCTTCAATAATGCATCATGAGGCATGGTTTCCTCAGTTTCCAGGGCCATGTCAGGAATCAAGTAAAGCCATGTGTATGTGTGTGTAAGTGTCTGTTTGTGCATCGTGTGTGTGTGTGTGTGTGTGTGTGTGTGCGAATGCATGCACATAATAGGATTTAGAAAGAGCTGTGTGCCACATTAGTTGTCAAATCATATCGTGGTTACTGTTATTTCCACAGACTGAGCTATTCCTCTGCATTCTAGTGATGCCTACCTTGTACTATACCCCACAAAAAGAGTAGTCTCCAACATTTAAAAATCACCAATTGCCTCATCTTCAAGGTGAGAAGGAAGACAGCAGACTCATAGTTCATGAGCAAAATGTGAAGCATCTTACATCATGCTGCTCACTCCTCACAAAAATCCTGTGCCAGAAAGAGACTGTGATTATCTTCACATATAAATGAAGAAACTGAGGCCAAAAGAAATAAGCACCTTGACCAAGATTGAAAATTATAAAAGGCACAAACTTCAGATCCAATCTTGGAATCCCTAGAGCCTGACCATCTAACCACAAAGCTGAAGGGTTTCAGGTATTAGCCAATATTATGGTTTGGATCCAGAATGCCCCCCCAAAAGTCTCATGGGTTCAAAGGTGGGACCTTTAAAAGGTAACTGGACACTTATTATTCTTGCCACTTTCTGAAGCAGTTCTGAAAGTCCTCTTTCATGAGGGTCTTTAGTTGCTGTCATGGCTGCCTCAATATCCTGAATCAATTCAAAATGGTTACATTTCCTGGTCACCTTGACTTTGGGGAAGAGTCAGAAATTGCAGTGCTAGATGTGGTGAATAAGCAGATGAAGATATGCTGTAATGTTTTCACAAGCCTGCCTTTCTGCCGGGCGTCACTCAGCAACAGTATTCATCACATTTTTTATCACACCTGGTAAAGGAGGACTTCCAGAAGTGCTTCGACTGATTTATATAATTTAGTACTGGATTTTTCTGCATTCAAAAGCTGATGAGAGGACTTAGGAAAGTCTCTTGTCCTTCTTAAATACTTCCCTATTAAATGAGAGAAGATTATTATAACAATTGGAAGGAAGAAAGGAGTAAGAATGATACAGTAAGTGTCTTTAAAGCAAGGAGGAGTATTTTCAAGGGGATGAATGGCAATAAAGTACTTCACTGTAATGAATACGTTACAATTTTAAAGAATCTATTATAAATTGAAAATTTAAAAAAAGGCAATTGGATCATGGGCCACAACACTCATCTACTATGTCCCTGTTTCCTGACCACCACGATGTGGGCAGCTCTCCTCACTAGGCTCTTCCACCGCACAATTTCTGCCTTGGATCCTGCCAATCATACAAGAACTAAGACCTCTGAAACCCCAGGTCAAAATAAACCTCTCCTCATTTGTACGTGTTCGGTATTATGTCCTAGTGATAAGGAAAGTGACTAAAACAGATTCTGATAACAGAGAACTGGGATTGTTGCTGTGAATACACCTGACCATGTATTTCAGAAGCCTGTGGAACCGGCTTATGGAGGAGTTTGGGAAGGTTTGGAGATGCAAACAAGAGAAGCCCTAGAATGTTGAGGGTCAAATTTGATGTGAGCTCTAGTCAGAACTCAGAAGTCACAATGCGGATAGAAATGCAGACAGTAAAGACCAGGCCCAGGAGGTTTCAGTTGGGAACAAGTACTCCACTGACAGTTGAGCTACAGGCCACATGTGTTATACTGTGGCAGAAAACTCACCTACATTTTGCCCAAGTTCTGAGAATTTGTGGGAGACTGAAATTAAGGGCAGCAGACTAATCTGACAGAGGAAATTACAGGCAGCCCAATGTTCAGACCGCATCCTGTGTACTTCTGGCAGCTTTTAGCCAGATCTACAGTGAGAATCAGAAGCAAATGGTAGAGCTCAATGATCTGAAAAATTTGGAAATGTGTCAGAAAGGAAGCACCTACAAAGTTGGAGTAGAAAAGCATGATAGTTGAAAAGATTAGCATTAGAAAGAAGCCAAGTACTTTACATCGGGACAACAGGAAAATGCCTCGAGGACATCTCAGGAATCAAGACCCCACCTTTCACTCGCTCCAGGAGTTCTAAAGGACAAATGTAGACCCCTTTAAAGACTCTGCTTTGAAAGAGAGTCCCAAAGCACTCTGCTCAATTAGAACTACCTAGGGAGCAGAATCCAAGAGTTGTGGGGTCAGAAAGGCTTCCCCCTAGATTACAGTAGAAGGCCTGGGAGGCGAAGCAATGTGCCCCTGAGAGGGTGGTGACTGAAGCTATGAGAGGGAAGCTGAAAGTGTAGTAGAGATCCTATGGAGTTAGAGAAGCCAAGCACATTGAACATCGGTGGAGGAAAGCTACAGGTAGTAAGCGAAGCCACTCCAAGAGAGAGATCATGAGGGTTTCAAGTGATAATGCTGTAGAGGCAGGGCTGCCCACAGCTCACATCTCACAACATGCCCCAAGTGCTGTACACAGAGCTACAAGACTTAATGTTTGCCCCCACTGAGTTCTGGCCTTGCTTTGGTCCTATTTCTACTTTTGAAGTGGGAATGTTCACCCTGTGCCATTTAATGTCAGCAATGTTAAATTTTCTTTTTGATTTTTACAAAAAGTCTAAGAGTTTGCCTTGAGTCTCGCAGAGCACTTTGGACTTGGACTTTTCAACAAAACTAGAACTGTTAAAACTTGGGCAACTCTTAGAGATGGAATAAGTGCATTCTGCATAAAGAGATGGACCTGAGTCTTTCAGGAGTCAGGCATAGGATGTTATGGTTGAGATCTACAATGTCCCTCAAAAATTACGTGAGTTCACAGGTGAAGCATTTAAAAAGTGATTGGATTATGGGGGAAGTGTACCCATCAGTAGACTGATCCACTGATGAACCCATAACTGAATATGCTATTAAGAGGTGAGGACTCCTCAGAAAGGGCAGTTCAATGAGGGCATTACCTGAAAGTATACATCTCCCTCCTTGGATCCTCCTTTCTCTCATTGTATCCCAGCTACTGTGATGTGAGCAGTTGTCTTCTGCCAGGCTCTTTCACTGTGCTGTTTCTGCCTTGGAGCTGGCTATGCAAGAACCAAGACCTCTGAAACTGTGAGACAAAATAAATCTCTCCTTATTTAAGTTGTAGGTATCACGTACTAGATCCCAGTGATTAGAAAAGTAACTAAGACATCCAATGTCAGAGGCCACAGACTATTCCTTTCTGTTCATTAATTAGGAGTTGTCCACTTAGCATTCACCTGGTAAAAGTTCACCAACCTTGCAACAACTGCACTGGAGGAAGTGGTATAGGAAATGGAGCACAGGTCCATGGTTGCCAGGCACCTGTGTCTGTCACAGTGTGCAACTGCAGAGGCACAAAGAATGAAAAATATTACTTGAAGATGAGACTTAGTTCAATCACTGAGAGGCCCAGAGAGTCTACTTATCTATATGAGAAAGCCACAGGGAGGCAGCAACAAGTTGAGACCTCTGTGGTTATTTATTTGTAACTCAAGGATATGAGAACAAAGATGTAATAGAAAAGCACTTGCAACATTTGTAATAGGCGTTTTGGTCAGGGGACAGAGAAGGAATGGGATGGCTTATTAAGTGATACATGTCGACCTAGTTGAAGCAATCTTATTGGGGTAGAGGGGACACAATGGCCAAAGCAAACACCTCTGAGAAAACATACTTTTGATTATGCTGACTGCTGTCCTGCTCTAAACTTTGGCCCTGCATTCCAGGAATCCTAGACTACTGCCCAGAAAGTCCCTTCCTATTTCTTCCCACATCTGTCACTGTTGTCCTCAGTGGCTGGAACTCAGCCAGGACACCGAGTTACGTGTAAGTTTCACTTCTGCTCTTGGCCTGGATGTTTCATGGAAGGAGCGGGAATTGGCGCTCGGCTAAAGTGTGAAGACCTGGATTTATTCTGCTCACTGACAGCTCTTCTCCAAGACTGTTAATGAAGTTAATCCTCAAGAAGAAGGGTACCTCAAAATCTCAAAAATGAGAGCTGAAACTAGAACAGCATAAGAGCTGCAAGTGGAGAAAAAAAAAAAAAAAAGAGCTACAAGTGGAGAATGTGAAATCTTGCATTCAAATCCTCACACCAGAATAATACTGGGCAGTTAGCTAAATTATCTGGGAGTCTACCTCCTCATCTATGGAAAGGGGATAATTACACCCACCAAAAAATGTTGACTAAGTGACCACAAGCATTTAGGGCAATGCCCAGCACACTTTAGACCTATATATAATAAAAGTTAGTTATGATAACAAAGGAAAAAGAAGTCGTGCCGTGTGAATTCTGGTACTCAAAAATCATTTTATTTTGAGTTGGAGAAAGAAAAAGTAATGTTTCCCTAACTTCATCATTTCACTTTTCCTCAACATGGTGTCATGCAAAAACAAGCAAATGAAAAAGTATTTAGTATTTGCTTTGTCCAAATTATTGTTTCACAAATAAGGAACTGAGTCCTAAACAAGGAGCCAGACTAATGTCACAGACCAAGTTGTTGGCAGAGGCTACAACTCCTGTAGCCCTCCCTGACATTTGTTTCCAAAGCCCAAGATCCTTGAAAGGAAGTGAGAAAGAAGGGGACAAATCTACCACCTTGTAACAATCAAGGCAGTTTGAGATGGCTGCCCAGGCTGCTTCTAGATCTGACAGCATCACCTAGAGTCCACTATGTACATGAAAATGAAGGTTCATGGTGCTAAAACTTTTTTCTTTCCTCCTGAAAGGAAGATGCCACTCAGTTTCTCATCAAGGGAAGTTAGTATCCAGAACCCTAATGATGTAAATATCTGTGGTTAAAATTAAAACCAAAAATGAATGACTTCATGGTTGACAGACCTAAATCTTCCACTCAGAGATTCTGCCAACCTAGACGGCTACTGTAGAATTTATTGCTACACCAACAACAAGATCCTGTGAGTCCAGAAGTAGACAAGGCACTACAGGAACAGCACTTCTCTATTCCATGATATCTGGTATTCTCTGGTATGAAGGCACAAAGTTCAAGAGACTTAAAATTATCATCTTTACTTTCCTGTCTTGTGACTACATTGGGATGACTCTGCCTCCCAGAGATGCTGGAGATGCCCAAGGAATGGTGGTTCCTAGGTGGTCACTAACACTTAGGCGCCAAACACGAGTGCTTCCCTAGGTGCGCATACTTAGTAAGTCATTCTGGGATGAGTGGCATCACTCAGCACATAGTATCACTTCCACCATTTTACACTGATGAAAGCAATCTCACAGGCACAAGATTCAAGAGGAGGG
This sequence comes from Hystrix cristata, assembly GCA_004026905.1. Taxonomy (NCBI): domain Eukaryota; kingdom Metazoa; phylum Chordata; class Mammalia; order Rodentia; family Hystricidae; genus Hystrix; species Hystrix cristata. The sequence continues at coordinate 82,257 of PVJO010006854.1, forward strand.
GGCACAAATGCCACATTTCAATGGCAGAAGCATCAAAAGAATGTGGAGGTATTTTTTAAATGCTTCTTCCTAAAAATGCTCCTGAGCTCCTTGAGGTCGGGGCCATCTCTTACACCATTCTTCTCCCCGACTCCAACCTCAATCAGGAACTCTGAGTTTAAAAAAAGTTAACACTTAGGTCTGAGTCCTCGAATGCAGCTTCCTAGAGGGTTCTGATTGAGTGGCCGTTTCGTTCTATGACACTGTTTATTCTTCCTTCCCTAGTCCCCTGTCTTTATCTATTCGATTGCTAAGACCTTACTGGTCCAACATCAAAAATGCATCGAAGTCCTTTCACTTCTCATCTCCAGAGATGACGGCCTCATCAGAGCACATCAGTCTCCCCCTAAATTACCTTTCACTGACATCTGCTCTCTGTAAAGTGCAATCTAAGCTTCAGACCTGTAGCCTGTAGCATGTGGCCCTGCCTGCTCCCTGACCTCACTCCCGTCTCCTTCCCTTCACTGTGTTCTAGGTTGGGCAGAGTCTTCTCTTCCTTCAGTGTACAAAGTCCTTGCCCTCTGTGGGACTTTGTACATACTGCTCCCCACAGCTATCTGCACACCTGCTCATTCTCATCCTCCAGGTATCAGCTTTGTGTCTCCTCCTCAGAAACGCTTCTCAGAGCATCCTCTCCGCAAATGACGCTGTTCTTTACATGCCAGCCATCATAATCTGCAATGACTAATATTTTTTATCTTCCTGATGGTTTTCTGACAAGTACAGGGGTCTCACCTCACATGTACCACTCTGCCCTCTACACTCAGACTGCTCTCTGGCCCACAGTCTGTGTTCAATAAGTATCTCTAAAATAATGAACCAGATGCAATGCCGCATAGCTTCTGGGAGCAGAAAAATATGAATCCATAATTTTATTTACTCTTCAAAAGTAAATTACAGCAGTTCCTACACTTGTTGATGATCTGCCTGTCGACACAGGCTGTGCTTTATAAAACAGAACAGAAAGAATTAAAGAATATTAGTGATTTGATAGGGCCCTCAGAGATCATTTAATTTCTCATTTTGTAAATGAGAAAACTGGAATCCAGAGAGGCCATGGGATTTTACCCAAGACTATATAGATTTCTTCATAACACAATATTTCTTAGTGTTTAATTTCTTTAATTAAACAAGCAATTGTCTGTTGAAAAAAATGAACATTATATAGAGATATGTCTCATAAAGATTGGAGCTCCTGCATTCCCACTCCATTCTCCAAGAAGAATCACTGTTTCTACTTTGGAGTGAATCCTTTCAGAGCTCCTTTGTGTGTGCTTATAAAAACATATGTGCATATTTACATATCCATAGCTCCACCGTAACACTTGACTATCTTGAAAACTAGTTTAGACTTAGAAATAAAAAGGCTCCAAGCACAATGGTTTCAAGAAGAAGGATGACAGGCCGTGCTAGCCAGTGACAGAGAGAAGAGAGCCAGTGGAGCACTTGGCTAGTTGGAAGGCCACTGGGGTATGGACCAGCCAGTGTCCAGTGTGTAAATGAACTCTGCTCTCTTCAGTTACTCAGGACCTGCTAATTTAGGCGGTAAATGAAATTCTAACCTGTCCTGATGAAAAGGTGCTGAATGAATTATGGAAAACGATTAGACAGCTGAATAACCTCTTATAGCTATCATTGTGGTGGGTCAAAATTAGAAAAGGGGAAATTTTCAAAAGGAAAGTAGTGGACAAGAACCATAAAAAAGGAAGAAAGAAGAGTTCAACAATTAATAATCAGAGGGCTGGAATCAGACAAGTGAGACTCAGATCAGGGAAATTACCAAGCCTCAGTTTTCTCATCTGTAACATGGGAGCAACAGTGGTACTAATGGCTTAGTACCCAGTATATACGTATCACTGAACCATACAAGTTATTTTAAAGTAAACAGATGGAAATGACTGTGCTGCATGCCTTCTCTGCTGTATTTTATTGACTACCTGGAACAGAAATTAATCCTAGTCATGAATCATAATGATCCAAGATCTTTTTTTAAAAAATTGTCTATTACATCAGCCTCAAGAGAGTACGAAGGCCAGGGAGTGGTCTAACAGATCTTGTAATTTTGTTCTCTATAGCAAGAAAAGTTTGGAGAAACTCCAGGTGTGGCCTCTTTCTCTCAGTTGGTCCACTGATGAATGATAACACTTGACCTACCCTTAAAACCAAGAGAGGTATGGCATGCTGCGGTCTGTTGAGACCCACACAGGGCAGGTTTCACAGAAAATGGACTGTGTGAGTGAAAGAATAATGAATGGCTTAATGGCAAAGCCACAGGGTATGGAACAAGTAGGCCAGGTTCTATCACTAACCTACCAAATGATTTCGTAAGTCACTCTCTTACAACCTAAATTCTCTCTATAATTCGCAAATACTGAATATCATGAATATTAAGACGCATTTTTCACTTTTAACCATTCTAGTAGAGAAAGTTCAACCCACATTCAACTTATTTACTAGGCACAGTGAGCCTAGGGTCCACAATAGGTTTAGAATCCCTGTATTTTTATCTCTCTTGAAATAAGAAGAAAAAGGGTTTGGGGATTTAGCTCAGTGGCAGAGTGCTTGCCTAGCAAGCACAAGACCCTGAATTCGATCCCCAACACCCCCCCGAAAAAGAATAAATGAACTTTTAAGCTACATAAAGTATTTTACATATAATATTAATTATCTATATAATAGTACAGTCATAAAATTTAATTTTAATATTTTGCATGGAAGAACCCACAAAAAATCATAACACAATAATGGCTCATCCTTTCTTCTTCCCCAAAGTGATGACTCTGTAGACCCTTTTTGGGTGCTAGAAGTGTATAATATATAGCCTGAGAACAACTCTACTCTTTTAAAGCTTATTAAAAACTTTTTAAGAGTCCCCAGGATATAGAATATAGACAACTATTCTTCAGAGAAACTAATGCAACTTCTTCCAATGCCAATAACCTATGATTCTCAACAGTTGTAGAATGTGTATCTTTTAAACTTTCAAACACAGATCTCAATGTTTCTCCAACTAGATATTCCTTCTGCAACAAGGAGATGACAGAGAGCACAAGAAGAGATTGAATTATTCTGAGAAAAACCTCCCTGAGCTTTACCTGTATATAAAGGGTATACACTCCAACAATAGCAACAGAGTACACAGTCTCCTCAGCACATGGACCCAGAGCAATTACTTTCAAATTCTCCATACTGGTCCAGAGTAGCTTTTTGTCATCTCTTTTCCTCCTTCTCCATCTTCAAATAAAACATCTTATTTTTTAAAAATTAAAGACAAAGGGTAATAGACCCTTCCACATCTGAAATTCACAGATTTAAACAAGAAAGATAGAAAGGAAATTAGCAATGTGAAATTAGTGGTTACATTTTTTTTTATTTTAAACCAAGAACATGTATTGGTACATTCTACATACAATGGTCACATTCATTACATTTATTCTGTACCTATACATGATGCATCTTGGTTCTCCCCCCTCTCCCC
>PVJO010006855.1:0-25712 GCA_004026905.1 Hystrix cristata
TCTTTCTTTCTTTGCAGTGCTGGGCATTGAACCCAGAGCCTGAAACTCCCCCAGCCTCATCAACAGGCAAGTCTCAAATCAATACAATGCTCGACATAAATGCACTGGGCTGGGAGTGTAGCTCAGTGGTAGGAGCGCTCGCCTACCAGCCCTGGGTGTGATGGCCAGCACTGGAAAAAAAAAAAAAAAGTGTAAAATGATGTTATTTTTATGTTATCAAAAAAATTATCTAATTTGCAGAGCCCATTTCTTACCACTCACTCTTTAACATGCTCCAAATGGGCTCCTTTCTCAATCTCTTCTCCAAAATAGTTCCCTTCCAGTCACCAGTGCCACCACTTCTGAATCCAAAGGACATTTTCCAGCCCTGTTTTACTGATCATTAAGTGTCACAGACAGAATTTGAGAAGTTGTGTCCAGACTCTAAATCCAAAGAAATGGATTCTCTACCAAACCACTTGTAAGCCAGGCATAATGGGGCACACCTGTAATCCCAGCACCCTGTGATGCAGAGGAAGAATTGAAAGTTCGAGTCCAGCTTGGACAACTTTGGGGGACCCTGTCTCAAAATAAAAAATAACAGGGCTAGGAATGGCAGAGCTTGGTGGCACATGCCTGTAAGCCTCATACTCTGGGAGACTGAGGCAGGAGGATTACAAGTTGGAGCCCAGCCTGAGCAACTTAGACTCTATCTCAAAATTTTTTTAAAAAGGGGTTTGGAGATTTAGCTCAGTAGTAGAGCACTTGTCCAGAAAGCACAGGCCTTGAGTTCAATCTCCAGCACCAGCCCCCACAAAAAATCCTCCTAGTTTTATGTTTGATCTTAGGATCTTGCAAAAGCAGCAATGGCCTGTGATGCTTCTATACATGAGGTCAGACTTTGTGGTTCTGCCTTGCTAAATGAAGAAATAAGACCCTTGCCTGGCTGGGGATTTAGCTCAGTGATTAGAGTGCTTGCCTTGTAAGCACAAGGGCCTGAGTTCGATCCCCGGCACCACCAAAAAAAAAAAAAAAAAAAAAAAAAAAGACCCTTGCCATTACTAATGATGAATGCTGCAACCTTTCTCTATCCCACTGGTCTTTTATAATATCTGATTTTCCCTAATATCTACTTATGCACTTTTAAAAGGTATTATTGATAAATAATGCATGATACATTTTCCTGAACAGAAAAATTCCTAATGGGCCAATTGTATTAAAGGTAATTTATATGACTTATTTCAGGCCACCCAATTCAGTCTAATATCATTGAGGGTATGTGTGGACATTGTAGCACAAGAAAAGGACATAAATATATGTTTAGTAATTTTTTTTTTTGAGACAGGGTCTCACTATGTAGTTCAGGCTGGACTTGGACTCATTTTGTAGCTCAGGCTGGCCTCAAACTTGCAGCAATCCTCCTGCCTCAGCCTCCCAAGTGCTGCGATTATAGGTGTGTGTCACCATGCTCAGCCCAGTGATCTTTTTAGAAGAGTACATTTTAGTATTTTTGTCTTAAGTAACATTTAGAAATCAGACTTTTTTTTCTCAAAAATCTAACAAAAATTATAAAAATCTTCTCCATTTCTTTCTACTCCAGTGCTAGACCAGGTCCTGACCACCTCTACCTTACTGTTAGGACAGGTCAAAGCAAGGTTCCCTTGATTTTAGTCTCTTCCCAATGCAGATTTTTTTTTTTTTTTGTGGTGCCAGGGATTGAACCCAATGCCTTTGCACCAAGCTACATCCCCAGCCCTTTTATTTTTCATTTTTTTGAGACAAGGTCTCCCTATATAGTTTAGGCTGGTCTTGGAACACACTATGTAGCCCAGGCTGGTCTTGAACCTGTGGCTATCCTCCTGCCTTAGCCTCCTGATTGCTGGGGTTACAGGTCTGTGCTACCATATCTGGCTTAGTCAGAATTTTAAAAGGGGGGCTGGCTGGGTGTATGGGCCTGTGGGAAGGGCTAGGTTTGATTCCTAATATTGAAAAAAAAAAAACCACAGCTCTGATCATTTTGCTCTTCTGTTCAAAAACCTTTCATGAATCACTGGTCTTCAGCACATATATACACATACATATATGTATACACACACACACACATATATATATAAAGTTCTTAGCTAGACGTGGTGGTACATGCCTATAATCCCAGACTTGGGAGCCTGAGGCAGAAGGATCACAAATTCAAGTCCTACCTGGGGAACTGGGGATATAGCTCAGTGGTAGAATAATTGCCTTGTAAGCACAAAGCCCTGGATTCAATTCCTAGCACCTCCAAAGAGATAAAATAAAATAAAATAAATGTAAATGTTCTTTCAAAAGGCAAAGCATTGGGGCTGGGGATTTAGCTCAAGTGGTAGTTTGCCTAGCAAGCACAAAGCCCTGAGTTTGATCCCCAGCACCAAAAAAAAGAAAAAAAAAGGCAAAGTATTTAAGCTCATATATCATCTAATATGGGTATATACCTTTCCAATTTTATCTTTCTGATCATAAAGGGTCTGCTGAAGATTACGGGGGAAGCAGCGCACATTCATGTGACAACATGCAGATGGATTTGCCAAGAAAGTTGACAGGTTCATAAGGACCATGAAATAGCCTGAATGCCACAATGAGAACCGAAGCTGTAGCTATTTCAACAGAGAAAGACAGCCAGATTCAGGAAATGCTTCTAAGGCAGATGAAATAACAGTAAGAGACAGAATGTGAGTGGTGAGGAAGAAGAATTAAGGATAACACTCAGATTTTAGTTTAGGAAAATACTGAACACCAACAACAAAAATCAGAGAACCAGCTGGGCGTGATGGTGCACATCTGTAATCACAGCATTTTGGGAGGTTGAGGCAGGAGGATGTCAAGTTTGAACCCAGCCTTGGCAACCTGGCAGCTTAGCAACTCAGTGAGACCCTGTCTCAGTGAGGAATGTAGATCAGTGTGAAGGCCCAGGGTTTAATCTCTAGTACCACCACCAAAAAAAAAAAAAAAATCAGAGCCAAGAAGACCAGGTTCAGATGATATTTAGACATTCAATTATTTGCTATCTCTTAAAAAAAAATTACCTTTTGCCTGAAACAGTATAGAGACATTCTTTTAACAACTGTGCTACAGTCCTGCAACTAGGTTGTTAAATGAATTGGTCACTAAATGAAATATTATATACAGTATATACATTACAATATTCAGAACAAAGAAACAGTCACAGGAAACAACTACTTGATGACTGCTTTTATTTACATAACCTCTACATGTAGTACTGTAATGTATAACACAACAGCCGGGCATGGTGGCACATGCCTATAATCCCAGCACTTGGGAGACTGAGGCAGGAGGACTGCCAAGACTTTGAGGACAGCCTGGGCTACACAGTGAGTTCAAGACCACCCTATACTGCATAGTGGACCCTTGTCTCAAAAAAAACAAAACTACAACACTGGACTATACAGTACAATACAGCAAAAACTACAGTACTGTATAAGTAAGATGTACTGTACAGAAAATACATCCAAACTCTATAAACAAGATATACAGAACTGTACCAAAAAAAAAAAAAAAAGACATTCAAGCTAACATTTTAGTCATTGACCTTTTCAAAGTCCTCATCGGTATCATCATAGGAATTAAGATCAGAAGATGCAGAAGGGCCGGGTAAGGGAGATGAAGTCAAAATGAAAGAACTAGTAGTAGGGGTCCTGGGTGTAGCTTTCAAGAATAATCTCATTAGTGTGGTCTGTTTTGCCATTTTCTTTTTTGCTTCATAAACTTTATGATAACACCGTGAAAGTTCACTCATTTCCCGTTCCACTTGAACCATTCAACATTTGGATCCATAGCCTGCAGTTCTAACATAGTTGCATTCACTTTTGAGAACACGATTTTATCAAATTAGTTAAGAAATTTTTCTGTTGCTTCTACGTCTGCCCCTGCTGTCTCACCACTGACACTCCAATTGTGCGGGTTGAATCTCCCACAAAACCACCAAAACCATCCACAACTTGGATGTAAAAGTTTCCATCAATTCTTCATCTTCATGTGCCTTCAAAGTCTTGGAGGATACTGAGTGTCTTGGCTTGAATTATTGAAAGACTCACTGGCATTCTTTTTTGTACCTGGTCATCAAACCAGATGGCCAATCATTTTTTCCATGTCATGAATGAGGCTTTTCTGCTGCCTATCACTGAGCCAAATCCCCAACTTCTGATCTTCATTTTCATGTCAAGATCAATAGCCTTTTTTTGTTTCTTGCTGTTTTTCCTGGTGAACTCATGCTTTTCCGTTATAATACTGAATACCCAGATCTCACAACACTAGAGCTCAAGAAAGAGTTGGCACACCGTATGTACCAACTTGCTGGACATAAGAAAAACAGCAAGGTCTAGAGTGGCTAGAATACCATGCACATACTGTACAGCAGTGTTGCAAATATACAGTACTATCCATACAGTACTGTAGGCAGTATACTCACCAAGAAATCTGTGGAGTTTTTGTTCATAGAATCAAATACAAAATAAGCCACCACACTGCCACTCCTGTGTCGTCAGTCCAAGAGCTGAGTCATTAATCTGAACAGCACCTTGGTCGTTAGTCCGAACAGTTGTTAAACAGGTAGTTTTTTTTGCGGGGGGGGTGTGCTAGGGATCAAGTCAAAGCCTTGTGCTTATGAGGCAAGCGCTGTACCACGGAATTAAATCCCCAACCCACAGGTAGGTTGTTAAAATGAGAAATATCTGTACCATTATCTCTCAATCCTTAGACTATAAACTTTCTGAAATCAAGAGCCTTGGATATTTTAAAGAGAGAAAAGACCACTGTATTAGTTCAGGGAAGAGGTGGTCAGAAGCAGGTGCTTAGTATAGGATCAGTACAAGATCATTTAATTCATCTGTTTTTAATCTCTAAGGAAACTCATGATTGAGAACCATAGGATTTAGGTGAACCGGAGCACTTCCGTAAGCTTAAACACTGGTACACAATCTCCAAGTTTATTGTGTTTTCACTACAAAATAAATTCAAGCTTTTTATCCTTATTTGGAAAAAAAAAATCACATAACAGGTAAAAAATTAAAGAGAAATTCACCAAAAGCCATTCATCAAGGGAAATTATGACCCATCCCCTCAGGTTTTTATATATAGTTTGGGTTTTAAAACTTTTTCATTCATAATGTTGTTAAAAGGAAACTAAATTTAATAGATTATTTGAGCAATTACGCTCAGCTACTGTCATTAATCTTTATATTGGTTCGGTCTGTTGGGCCCAGCACAGGTGCCTAGTCCAAGTCAATGGATTTCTACAACTTTGTATTACATCTCTTTCACTTATAATTACGTATCTGCATTTTCCTATGTTACTTAAAAGTTTTAAAAATTACTTTTAGAAGCCACTTCATAAACAGTGAAATTACGTATTTACTGAACTTAATCCAAGACACCTGGTTGCAGCCAACTTTACCCTCCTGTAAATGACGCTGTGACAAAAGCCTTCACGCAATAACCATTTCCTTTATTTTGCATGACTTCCTTAAGATATACTCTCAGAGGTATCACCTGTCAGCCACCAGAAATATATTTCCTCTTTCAAACGCACCCATAACTCAGTCCCCATCCTCCAGTCCCTTACTCGTGGGCCCGCCCCATTCTCAACCCCCCCCCCACGCCTGCATCTCCACCTCCTAACCCATTCCCCAAGTGCAGTCCACCTCCTTCACGGCCTACCCCCAGCCTCTCCACACCGCCAGTGCTCCTTGCTGAAGGGACACAATACCTTTGGTCTCCCTGCCCCTGAAAAAAACCAGCCTCCCTGAGGGTCACCGCGCTCCACAGTACCTCCACCAGAACGCCTGCGCAGCTACCGGAAGTATCGGCCCCCAGCCCTCTGATAGGTGAGTGGAGGCCGGGCCCGCACCTCAATCCTCCTTGTCTATTGGCTTTACAGTATGTCACGTTAGGAGAAGTCCTTCCCACTGGCCAATAAGACTGGCTTTGCCGCAAGAATCACTGGGAGTTGTGGTTCCTGTGAAACTACCGCGATTAAACGGGCCACAATTTCTCCCTCTAAACGCTCTAGCCCCCCCCCCCCATTTTTCAACAGGTCTTTTAGTCTAAGAAAAAGTCGGAGTCCTAAGGTTAACATGGTTTTAAAAACCTTTTTGTTTTTGCTTATTTATTTGTTTTCCTTTGGGGTAGTGGGGAGAGAAATCTAAGACACCTTCAAAGTCCAATACAGTCTCAAGAAAAATGATCTTATCCATAAAATATTGTACATTCAACTGAAGATATTTCACAGGCCTGTCCAGATTACAAATCCCTGTTTACCTACTCAAAACGGACCTGCCTATGGCACAGCACATGGAGCAAGCTCAGTTTTAGGCTTCTTTAGTCTCAGAAGCTGCTGGGATGTGCCTTGGAAAAATCCCGCTCTGTGTGTGTGTGTGTGTGTGTGTGTGTGTGTGTGTGTGTGTGAGTGTGTGTTTGTGTCTGATCCTGGCCGCACGGTCGACCATCATCCTTTCTGGACACCAAAGCTATGCCTCCTCCCGGGATGCTGAGCTCCTTATCTGTGATCTGGCCACCTGGGAGAGCGCAGGGTGGGTGCATGGAGGACGAACACTTCCAGGATCCGTTCTGGGTATTTTTCCTCAGGCTTTTCTTCCCGTCTCTACCTCCCAGAGGCCCTGGGCAGAATTAAATTTATATCGTTTTTGGGGAAAAGGTAGGTAAGAATGAGGGTGAGAAAGAACTTCAAAACATTTCCTTCAGTCTTCCAGCAAATGTTGCCTTAGCAAGTGCCAGGCCCTAGGTTCAATCCACACCCCAGGGTGTGGGGGAGGGGGAAATATCATCCTAGATTCCTGGATCTTCTAGGGGCGGAAGTGAGAAGCAAATTCAGTCACTATTTCCGCAGCACTCATCATACTGTAACTGTATCTGTAGAGTCCCAGAAGTCGTTTGGGCAGAACAGAGGTCCTGTTGTAATTCAACTGATGTTCCCAGGCGCAGTTCTTTTCCTTGAAAACGGAGAACCTGACACGTGTGCCTCAGGAGAGCTTTGGGGTGTGGGCGAGTCTGCGCGAACTGGCGTCCTCGCTCATCGCGCCTAGCCTGGCCAGGGCAGGTAGCTCTGGTGCTTCCACAGAGCTCTGAACTCCAAGACACTGAGCACAAGCAAGTAAGCTTTCGCTTAACCTCTCGCCTTCTGCGAGTCTGCAGCCTCCGGCTGATTACCAGGCTTAGCGTCGGCGCGCGCTCCTGGAGATGCACGGAGCGGATGGGTGGACGAGCGAGCGCCCGCAGCCTTGCTGCCCGCCTCAGCCGTGGGCTCGCCGCGGGCCGGGCAGCGAGGGTCACGGAGCGTGGATCCTGCCCGGCTCCCGCGCAACGCGTCAGGGTCCCTCCCGGCCCCGCCCCGCCCCGCCCCGCGACCCCACCTTTCCGCGCGGCTCCACCCCGCGCCCCTCGCCGGCGCCGCCCCGCGCTGGTCCAGATCCAGCCGCACCTCCTCCGGCTCTGCAGAGGCGGCGGGAGCGACCGGGAGCGGCGGGGCCGGGCCGGAGCCGAGCCGGGGTCGGGCAGCCGCGAGGACCCCGGAGGCGGGGCCTGTGGGACCGCGATGGGCGTGGAGATCGAGACCATCTCCCCGGGAGACGGTACTGGGCGGCGGGCCGAAAGGGGTCCCGGGCGGCGGGCCGAAGGGGGTCCCGGGCGGCGCGCCGAAGGGGGTCCCGGGCGGCGCTGGAGGGCGGGGGTCGGGTCCGGAAGGGTGCGGGTGCGGGGTGAGCCCGCCGAGCCCCCCGGGTCCAGAGGCGCCCTCCGCCTCCCCTCGCCCCCGCCACCTGGGGGTGCAGGCGGCCCGAGCGGGGGTCTGCAGCCGCCACCGCCCCGGGCGCTCTGTCGCTGCCGCGGGCTTCCCAGGGTCGCTTTTCCCTTCTGCTTTCCCTGCCCTGCTTGCTGGGAGCTCTGGATCCGGGCACAGATCCGCTCGGGTCTCGGTCTCCGCCGCTCCTTGGGGCGCCTCCTTCCCATGCGCCCTCCGCCGGGCCTCGCGTCGGGCTGGCGTCCCCCTGTTGGGGGGCCGAACCCTACAGGGAAGGGCAGCTTCTGCAGGTCGCTTGGTCGTCGCCGTCCCACTCCCCAGCCATCCTGTCCATCTCCATGGCCTCCACCTTCAAGCCTCGAAGCCCAGGCCTCCGACCTGGTGCTCCACCTGCCTGGATGGCCCTGGATACCAGGCGTCAGCAAGTCCGGAGAGGAACTCGCGCTTCCCACCTTGCCCACCCGCTAATGCTCTGCTGGGTTCCCTACTCCCCGACTGACTGGGAACTGGCCTCACTCACTTTCCCATCCTCTTAAATAATGGGGTCCGCGTGTGCAAGGAATATGTTCAAAATTTAATGAAGACTCAGAGCCCCCATGTCTGCAGGGGCTTGACTGTCAGACTTCCAATTATTAGATATTATTGACAACCCTCCTCCCTAGGTCATTGGAGGGCCTCTTGCTTTCAGCCACCCTCTTTGGTTTTTTTCTTTCGGTTTTTTGAGACAGGGTCTTACTATGTAGTTCAGGCTGGCCTTGAACTTACTATATAGCCCAGGCTGGTTTCGAACTCCTGGCAATCCTCCTGCCTCAGCCTCCCCAGTGCTGGGATTACAGGCTTACACCACCACACCGGACACACCCTCCTTGTTGAAAGGCGGTGGTCCCTAGAAGTCCCAGCCGTTATCCAGATCACCCCAGGGGTACAGGCATCTTCGCCCATGTAGGGAGGAACTACAGAGCCAGAGTCCAGGGAGCACTCCCCAGCCCCAACCCACAGCCTCTAAACTCTCTCACCTTCCGTCTCATCTCCTGGCCTCCAGTTCAGCCTCCCCTCCTCACTCATTTTCTTCACCACTCTTTTTAAAATGTATATTTGACCAGGTGCCTCCGTCAGGCAGAAAATCTTGTAAGGATTTTTCCTTCCCCTTGTCCAGGCATTCTGCCTCTTGGTGATGTGGGCTCTTCTGACCTTCTGGCCTGGAGCTCCATCTCTCATGCCCACCACCAACTTTTTCTCTAGCTTTGCCAAGCTGCCTGAGAGTTACTAAATATGCCGCCCTCTCAGCAAATGTTCATGGTGCATGTTCTGTGTTGTATTACTCCAGGGCTCCGGCAGTGAACAGACACAGCTCCTACAATGGCTGGACTCGTTTACAAGTAGACTTTGAGCACGTTTACATGTTTTTCCCTTTGCCCATATTATATCCTTTTACTTTGTCTGACCAACTCATCTTTTAAGACCATTGTCTGCTCTGTGATGTTTCCCTGGCTCCTTGGTTACTTAGTTCTTCCTTCCTCCAGGCTCCTTCAGATTCCTCTAAATGTATACAGGTCTATAGCCTTGCAGTGTAGCACAGGCTGGCCTTAACTCTTGAGCCTCCTGCCTCAGCCTCCTGGGTGTGGCGATTATAGTTCCATGCCATCGTGCCTGGCCCAGGCCTCTTTATCCAGCCCCATGGCTTTGAATTCCTCCCAAATTTATGCCTCTAGTGTAAAATCTGCATCTGCCTACTTGCAGGATAAACTCAGATGTCTGATAGGCATCTCAAGATTGCCACCCGCACCAATCTGTTCCTCCGGAGTCTTCCCCGTTTAGGAAACACCCTCCACCCATCCTGGTTGCCCAGACTGAACTCCCGAACGTACTCCTGTTTTCGACTTTTCTCTCATCCTGGGCCCCATCTCCCATCTGCTTGCAGCCACTGTCAGCTCCAATTCCAAAATCTATCTCCAGTCCACTTCAGGCTCTCAGTTGCCCCCACCTTAATTCAAGCCATCATCGATTTCTTGTCTGGATTATGGCAGCAGACGCCTAACTGTCCATCCTACAAGGAGCAGCCAGAGTGATCTTATAAAATCTTAATTCAGATTATGTCGTTCTCTTGCCTAAAACCCTCCAGTGGTTTCCTGGTGCACTTAGTATTAAACCCAGCTCTGCAAACCCTGCGTGATCCATCTCTTTCCCACTTCTCTCCTCCCTCCCTCCTTGCCTGCCTGCTTTCCTTCTCTGCCTCTGTCTCTCTCTTTCTTTTTTGAGACAATATCTCTGTAGCCCAGCCCTGTCTCAAATTTGTGATAATCCTCCTGCTTTAGCTTCCTGGGCACTGGGATTACAAGTTTGCACCACCATGCCTGGCATCTGAGTCTCCTTTCTGTTCTACAAATACACTAACCCTTTCCTGCCTGAAGTTCTGTGCACTGGTTTCTCCCTCTTCCCTTAAGTCCCAGCTCAATGTGACCTCCTCCAAGAGGCCCTCCTGGACTACCCTTTTAAAATTTTTCTATCCACTGTATCTGTAATTTATCTTGCCTCGCCCTGCCTTGCCTTGCCTTCCCTTGCCTTGCCTTCCCTTGCCTCGCCTTCCCTTGCTTTGCCTTCCCTTCCCTTGCCTTCCCTTCCCTTGCCTTCCTTTTCCTTCTGGGGATTGAACTCCTAGGACTTTTGCACTGAGCTACATCCCCAGCCCTTTTTTATTTTTTGTTTTGAGAGAGGGTCTTGCTGAGTCACTAAGTGGCCCAGGCTGGGCACATAGTTTTGATAATGCTTGCCTCAACCTCCCAGAGTGTGTTATTATTTTATTTAAAGGACTTATTAGGGTTGGGGATTTAGCTCAGTGCTTACAGCACTTGCCTAACAAGCCCAAGGCCCTGAGTTCAATCCCCAGAACCGCTACCACCAAAAAAAGGACTTATCATAATCTATAATAATCTTGTTTATTTGGGTATTGTTTGTCTACATCATTAGAATGTAAACCCTGACAAAGAGCAGGAAACTTGTCTGTGTTGTTTACAGCTGTAATCCTTCGATCAGGCACAGGCCTGGCACATAGTAGGTGTCCAGTAAATAGTTATGCATGATTGTGTTTCTTTATCCTTTGTAGCAACCATTGTTCTGCATTATAGTCTAGGATTTATGTGTCTATTTCTCTGACTTCCTCATGATTCCATACCTTGCTCTGAGTCTCTGGAATCTAGTTCAGGCTTGGCACATAGTAGGCTGTCCATAAATGTTTGTGAAATATGCAAAAGAAAGTAAAAGAGCAATCAAAGTAAAGGGGAGAGACTGGAGTTGAAGAAACCAGTGGCATAAAGTTCAGATCCAGGACAGAAAGTGATGTTACTGGTTCATACGGGTTAAAGAGCCAGAACAAGGGCCATAGGCATCGCCATGGTATGGCTAAGAATGTAGGCCCAACCTGGCATCATGGTGCAAACTTGAAATCTCAGCACTTGGGAGGCAGAGGCAGGAGGATTACTGCAAGTTCTAGGCCAGCCTGGGCTACATAGTGAAACCTTGTCTCACCTCCATAGCCCCCCACCCAAAAGAATGTGTTCCTGTGCTCATGGTCATGGTCATACTTGAATGTCTCGGGTGAGGTTTTCTAATCCTCCTTCATCTGCCCTTGTGTTTCCCTGCAGGAAGGACGTTCCCCAAGAAGGGCCAGACATGTGTGGTGCACTACACGGGTAGGCCTCACCCCCTCAACCTTGCCCAGGCCTGTCCCCTGAGCTCCTCTGCAGGGCTGTTTGTCCCCAGGTCAGGCTGGAAGTACAGACCACTTCTCCCCTCTATCCCCACAAAGGCCATTGCTGGTGGCTGCCTCTGGTTGAATCAAACATCTCTAGTCCCCATCCCTCGCTGCAGGCAGGGTGGTGCCCCGACTCGCTTGGTCCTCAGGTTTGGAAATCTCTGAAAGCTCCGAGAACCCTCTACCTCCCCGTAGCCTCCCTTTTCATCCTGTGGTATCCTTTGAGGAGGCTGGATCCTCAGAATTTCCTTTTTTTTTTTTTTGGGAAACAGACTGTTCAGTTCAGCCTGCTGTTCTTGGGTGCTGACTGTGCCAGATGCCTGGCTGGGCACTGGGGACACAGAGAGAGAAGGGAGGACCCCTACCTTCACTGGGGCTCTGGGGGAGGGTGGGGAGAGGACAGACAGTCACCCGGAGGCTCCAGTCAGTGTGGGGGGAGGGAGAAGGCAGTGCTCATCTCTGGGGGGCCAGGGGAGCCAGAGCAGGGCCCACATCTCTGCCGTCCCATCCTGGATGCTGTGTATCCGAAGCCTGGCTGGGCCGAGGGACATTGTGGATGAGCTGGCAGGAAGAGCAGGAGCAAGCATTTGTTCAGAGGGAGATGAGGCCTCTGCCTTGTGACCTGCTTCCCCATGTGGCAAACTTGGTGGGTGACAACCACTTAGCATACAGCAAAGCCAGCTTAATTCCTGGGACATATTAAGGTGAGGCCGTTTTTAGCAGTTCTCTGGGCCAGTGTGAAGCACCAGCCTTGTTCTAGAAGACAGTGCGGATGTTTCCCAGCAGTCGTGTTGCCAGTCGCTGATGTCAGTGGACTGGGGCTGTTTTATCTCCTCATGATGCGGCCTAATTACCGTAGGGCCACTGGGGCCTCTGACCAGGGTAATTGATTTATCTGATCTACAAGTACTGGAGAGACCAGTACTTATCAAATTACTGAAACTACAACATCCCTTTGCAAGTCTTTTTGCAGCGTATACATAGAGCAGGCAATGCACATTAAACACTAACACCAGCTTGGAGTGACTCTGGTCTCACCGAACACGACAGGAGACTGTAGGGGACTTTCACTGTTTCTTTTTTTACAGTCCTGGGGATGGAACACAGGCCCCTGTACCTTGTTCCTGCTCTAGCATGGAGCTACCCACCCCAGCCCCCTTATGGGATTTTTGGTGAAGCTTTTTAAAATGAAAAATAGATACCCTAGAGAATGTAATTGATGTACACCCAAATTATTATTGTTGTTGTTATTTTTTGGTGGTGGTAGGGATCAAACTCAAATATATTGTAGGCAAGCATTTACAAGTTACAACCCAGCCTCCATGCATTTTTCAGGGTGATAACACTAATTTAGTTACCATCCAGATAAACACATAAAATATTCCTAGCACCCTTGGAAGATTTCCCCATGTCCCATCCCAGTCATCCCACCTAATTGTAACTATTACTCACTCAAGTTTTCTCCCCATGAACTGGTGCTTTTGAACTTCATGTAAGTGAAATCATAAAACATGTAGTCTTTTTTTTTTTTCCTTCAGTACTGGGGATTGAACCCAAGGTCTCATGCATGGTAGGCAAACAGTCTACACTGAGCTACATCTCCAGTCCTTTTTTAAATTTTGAGAGAGGAACTCCCTAAATTGCCCATATTGGCTTTGAACTTGTAATCTTGCCTTTAGCCTTCCAAGAGGCTGGGATTACAGCTAGTATGTACTCTTTTTTTTTGAGATAGGGTTTCATTATGTAGTCCAGGCCAGCCTTTAACTCACTGTGCAGCCTGTACTGGCCTCAAAATCACAGTCCTCTTGTCTTAGCCTCCCTAGTGCCAGGATTACAGGCGTGTGCTAGTATGTATTCTTTTGTTTGACTTCCTTCACTTAGTATTATTTATGCCTGTGAGATTTATCCAGGGTGGTTTGTTCTTTTTATTCCTCCACAGAGTTCATTGTGTGACTGCACTACAATTTAGTCATCCTATTTATTATTATTTTGGTTTTTTGAGACAGAGTCTTGCCATGTAGTTCAGGCTGGCCTTGAATTCACTATATAGCCCAGGCTTGTTTTAAACTAATGGCAATCCTCCTGCCTCAGCCTCAAGTGCTGAGATTATAGGCGTGCACCACTACACTTGGCTATTTATCCTTTTTAATACTGAACATTTGGATTGTTTACAGTTTTTGTTTACTATGAATAATGTTGCTTTGAACAGTCCTGTAGGTATCTCTTAGTGCACATATGAACACACATAAGTGTGCATGCTGTTGGGAATAGAACAGAAATGGAGCTGCTGGGGTCCAGGGTTTTACTATGCCCAATTAGCAGTCCTGCCAAGCTTTCTCAAGTGGTTGTGCTAGTTTCCACTTCTGTCCACAGCCTATGAACACTGCAGTTACTTTGTATCCTTACCAACCTCCCATTTTGTCAGGTTTTTGTTTCCTTTTTGGCCTACTCTAGCCTGCCTGGTGGTATCTTGGTGTCATTTTGATGGGCATTTCCCTGATAAATATCGAAGGTGAGCAGCTTTCATGTATTCTTTGGATATCCTTTTTAGATCATTCAGATTTGTCCCTTGAAAAAAATCAGAGTCAGGTGTGATGGCACACACCTGTAATCTCAGCATTGCGGGAGGCTGAGGCAGGAGGATCACAAGTTCAAACCCAGTCTGGGCAATTTAGCTACTTAGCAAGACTGTTTCAAAAATAAAAAATAAAAGAGCTGGGGATGTAGCTCAGTGCAAAGACCCTGGGTTCAGTCCCCAGTACTGAAAAAAATCTTAGGGTGTAGGGGCTGGGAATGTAGTTCAGTGATAAGAGTATTGTTCTTAGCGTGCACAAGGCCCTGGGTTTAATCCTCAGCCTCTAAACAAAACAACAAAAGAAGTTATAGTTAAAATGCATTTCTTTTTCTTATTGATTTGTAGGCATTCCTTATATATTTTGGGTATGCATCTTTTGTTGTTATACTTATCTCAAACATCTCACACACTGTGGCTTGCCTTGTACACTTACCAGTCTTTTCCTTTATGATGAATACTTTCTATGTTCAGTTCAAGAAATCTTTGTCTATCTCTAAGTCATGAAGATATTCTTCTATTAATTACCTTGTAGAAACCTTACAATTATTATTATTCACAGTGCTGGGGATTGAACCCAGGGCCTCACACATGCTGTGCAAGCACTCTTATCACTGAGCTACACAGCTCCAGCCTGGAGCTTTATTATTTTATCTTTCATATTTGCATCTATGAGTCTTCTGCAGTTGATTTTTGTATGTGCATTTGGTAGGAGTCAAGGTTTGATTCTTTCCCCCATGTGTATGTATAGTTGGTCCAGCAACATTAATCCAAAATATCATCCTTAATCTGATGTGCTGCTGTGGCTTCTTTGTCAAATGAAGTAATCGTATGTGTGTGGGCCTGTTTCTGGATCGGGTGTTTTTGGCTGAACTTGCAGCAACAGGTAACTGTACATGCGGTCTCCAGTAGACTGTTATGCGTGAAGAAACTGGAGAATGAGAAAGTTGGTCTGTAAATGTGTGCATGTGCATATCCATGTGTGTATTTGTCCAAGTACTTATCTGTGGGAATGTATGGCGATCTAAATATTTTCTTAGCATCTGTTTGGCCATCAGGGTTTTTCTCCTGAGTGTGTGCATAAGTGTTATGTGAGCATGCATAAGTATCTCTGCATATTGGAATATCTTAGCAACCTGTGTGTATGCACAAGTTTGTATTTGATCTCCTCAGCATCCATCTGTGTGTATCTCTGTGTAGGAGAAGGGTTTTCTCCTTTGCCTCATTTAGAACCCAGGGCAACAGCCCAATTTATTCTGCACAGAAGGTAGGTAAGTCAGACTGTTTCTCTAGTACACATTTAAGTTGGAAAAATTTAGAAGTGAAATCATAGATGCTCAGACACTAAGCTGGCAGAGCTTATGTTAAACATGGAAAAGCTGAGGCCCGGACAGAGGAAGTAGTTTTCCCACCGTCACACAATGAGTTAGTGCCAGACTGAAGTCAGAACCTTGTCTCTGAACTTAATAGGCCACAGCTTCTGTAGACCTAGATTGCCTTGTCATAGTCCGGGGGCTGCAGGAAGAATTTGTAGAATAGAGTAAATTATAGAAGCTCCAATCTCTGTGTGAGAGGCACCAGTAACAAGTGGAAATAGAAAAGCAGTTCTCGGGCTTGGGCTGAGAAGACATCAGCAATGACCAGGCTTCTCAGCTAGAGGGTAAGGGATGCCACCAACTGCTAGAAACAGCACCTAGGTATTTTGGTGTCAAACAGCCATTTGAATGGGGTCTGGAAACTACCACTGATTGGCTGGGTCACCGTCCACCGTTCACTGCAATGGGGAATGATGTAACTTCTGGGTTTTGTATTTTGGGAGAACCTTGGAACTTTAGGTGGGGATTCAACCTAAGGCTGGAATGTGAGAGAAAAGAGAACTTTGGGCTGAGGACATGGCATGCAAAACTTGTACTGGGCAGAGGAATTTGAGGTATGATGCAGGAGGACATGGGAAGGAAGGAAAGAGCAGGGAGAGGGCTCTCAGGCAGGCGGCTGTTAGATCTTGAAGTACCTGTGTGCATCGTAGGCATTTGGACTCTGCCCTAGAGAACAATTTAAGTGTTTTAAGCAGGGAAATAATATGATTTGATTTGGACTTAAACAAAAAAAGTCTGGGTGCAGAGTGGAGAATGGAATGAAGTAAGCACATCATAAAGACCAGTCAGGAGGTTGTTCCTCCCCACAGGTGAGACATGACGCTGATTCCATGAGATCACAAGGTGACGGTGGTAGGAATGGAGAAAACAGGTAGAATCTAAAGAGATGTGGGGCTTGGTGACAGCTTTATGAGGGAGTGAGTCCAAGGGAAGTGCCCAGGTGTCTTGCTTGGCAACAGGATGGATGGAGAGGGTCAGAGGGGAGCAGGTTTGTACAGAAGTGGAATTCTATTTTAGACATGTTTAATCCGAACTGGGAGTTAACTCATGACCACAGCTCTTTTCTGCCCTATTTTTTTTTTTAATAATTAATTGTATTGGTTTCTGCTGTATTGTTGCTTTGACAGGAATGCTCCAAAATGGGAAGAAATTCGATTCATCCAGAGATAGAAACAAACCTTTCAAGTTCAGAATTGGCAAACAGGAAGTCATCAAAGGTTTTGAAGAGGGTGCAGCCCAGGTAAGTTAAGGATACTTGTTAAAGGGGATTTAAGGAACTGGGCATCTGGGCCCAGCACTCTGGCTTCCACCTCCACCCTCCCCTTATTACTGACAACTACTGCTTTGACTCTAGTCGCCAGGGCATGGCAACGCCACCTAGTGTTCAACCTGGCTGTGTCCCTACCCCTTCCTTGCCAGCATGCCTCCTTTGTCACCAGGGCCTCATCCCAGGCTTGCTTGGAACTAGGTGGGAGGACAACTAGCTGCCTGAACCCAAAGCAGCAGAAAAATTAGCGTGGGATAAGCCAAGAAGGTGTTTTGTTTTTGTTTTTTTAACTTAAAAAAAAATAACTTCAGGCATATAAAAATATTGCAAAAATAGAATTCTTGTACCCAGATTCCCCAGATGTTAACATTTTAAATAATCATACCAAAATGATCAAAACCAGAACATTGACAGAATACTATTAACCAACTGATTCAAATTTTTGATCATCTGAAATTTAAAAGTTGATTTATTCAGATATCACCAACTGTCCCACCAATACCAAGTGGGTTCTTGATAACTTTGGTGCTGAGCCCTGGCTCAGGCTCTTCTTCCTCAGTCTATGTGGTCACAGGATGCTGCAATTCAGTAGTCTCTTATACCCTCGTCACCTTGCCGTGGCCTCCCTCCCGAACTTTTTTTTTTTTTTTTGGTGGTGCCGGGGATCGAACTCAGGGCCTTGTGCTTGCAAGGCAAGCACTCTAATCACTGAGCTAAATCCCCAGCCCCCTCCCGAACTTTTGTAATGAACTGCTCCTGTCATCTTAAGTGTCCACAGCCCTATTTACATACCCTAAGGTTTCTTATGATGAGGGAAGGAAGAATTATGAGCAAATGTTTGGGCCATACACTAACTGAATAACCAGAAGTGTTTGTTGGATGAATGAATTTTGAGATTATTCTGAATTTTGAGACTATTATTGTCCCATGGAAAAATATCTATTTTAAAGGCAGATTTTACCAGCCCTTTGCATAGTGTCAATGTGCCACAGATAAAATTCATCTCAGATCTTCAATTACCATGAAGATGTTTGGAAAAATGCCATAGTTATCTTACTTTTTTCTTTTAAATCAAGCTGGGTCCTCTTTCTCCTCTCCCCATCTGCCCCCATCCCTGCTAGATGAGCTTGGGGCAGAGGGCGAAGCTGACCTGCACCCCTGATGTGGCATATGGAGCCACAGGCCATCCTGGCGTCATCCCTCCCAATGCCACCCTCATCTTTGACGTGGAGCTGCTCAACTTAGAGTGAAGGCAGGAAGGAACTGGAGGCGGCTGGCGATGGCTGCTGCTCACCCTTCTAGCCTGCTCTGCCACTGGGACGGCTCCTGTGTGGGGCTCTTGATCAGTGTGCTAACCTCACTGTCCCACGGCATTATTCGTTCTCTGCCCAAGCTGCTCTGTGTGTTCATCATCGTTCTCGCGCATCTTTGCTTGAGGAGACTTTGGTTGCAGACTGAAACATTTCAGGTTGTGCATTTTGTGTGATGCATGTAGTAGCCACTCCTGATCACAGAACACAGTTCTTGTTTGCACAATCTACACTGCCTTACCGTCACTTAAGCCAGTCACACAGGTGCTCAGACATGCAGTGTACATGGTGTACATAGAGGGACTTGAGCCAGTTACCTTTGCTGTTACTCTGTTATGAATTCTGTTGGCTGCTCACTTAAACAATGTCCTCTTTGAAAATAATATGTAAAATAAAGGCTCTGTGCTTGACAACTTCCTGTCTGTCCTTCTTGTAAGTAGGAAGTGCTTTATGGACCACACAAGCCAGTTGCCCTTTGGGAGGCAGAAAGGAGCCTTCCAAGTGACTAGGAGTGTTCAGTATACATAATAGCTGTAATGGGAATTGTTTGTGCTGGGCCTTGGTGTGTGTGGTGCTGGGGTTTGTGTTCTATACACTTTTAAATAAAACCACCAATCCTCCAAGCAAGCCTGCAAGGTACATATTACCTGCTACTCATCTCAAAGGCTTAGAATTCTCCTCTGTGTAGCTAATTCCACAGCCTAGCAGTCAAACGTGGGATCTGAACACCTCATGTGCAATCTCTATCTGGGCTAGAATAAGAGGGATGAGCGCCCCCACCCAGATGGAAACGTTTTGTGTCTGAACAAATGAAAGTGTGTTGGGGCTCAGAACAATATACTCACGTTGGGAAGTTACTTTTGAAAAGAATGTGTGATTTTGAACTTATTTTCACATGTACTGGTTAGTTTCATTTAGATCTGCTCTTGCATTGGGGCACTACTTCTGAGAAGAATGTGTAATTCTGAGCTTGTTTCTATAGATACTGTCAAAAAAAAAAAGGTAAGAGTTTCATTATGTTGCCCAGGCTGTCATCTAAATCCTGGGCTCACGTGACCCTCCTGCCTCAGCCTCCCAAGTAGCTGGGACTACCAGCATGCACCACCCAGCCTAGCAACATTGCTTATTTTCACCAACATTCCTAGTAACTACTTAGAGTCCCCAGTTAGGTTTTAAAATCAGCCCTTAATGGTGTGGGTTGTGTACAGGTCAGAGGAGCCCAGGGCAATGTGGCTACGAGATTTTACTTTTAGCTGGCCTAGGGCAGCAATGGTGGGTCTGTCAACAGCTTTCAGTGGTAACAAACAGCCCATCGTGGCTTGCTGTAGGTTCACCACAACTGGCCTAGGGCAAGAGAGGCTCCTGCCTGGTCGGTGTTGGCTGGAACTATAGGCATGCACCACTTTTAGTGGTTCTATATGTGTGTGTAGGCATATAAGTATAAATTTTGTTGGTTTCTTGAGACAGGGTCTCATTATGTACTTCAGGCTGGCCATGAACTGTGTAGCTCAGGGTGGCCTCAAATTCATGGCAACCCTTCTGCCTCAGCCTCCTGAGTGCTGGGATTACAGGCCTGCACTACCTGGCTACAATAAAATTTTAAAATTCTTCAACTTTAAAATGGTTGTGGTGGTGCATACTTGTGATCCTAGCTATTCCAGAGGCTGAGGGAAGAGGACAGCAAGTTCAAGGACAACCTAAGCTACACAGCAAGATCCTGACTCAAAAAACCAAAAATTCAAAAAGAAGGAAAAAAAAAAAATCACAAATTCTTTAACTTTAGGTTGCTATCAAGAGTTCATTATGGATAAGACATTCAATAAATGGCAAGACCGAAAGTTCCTGTCATGGCTCAGCACTGGGCCGGACACTACAGACATTAAGGAATATAAAAAGATTTCTGCTCTCAAGAAACCCACAGTCTCATGTTGTTTTCCTGACATCAAACATGGCGGAAGAGAAAGCACATGTTTTAGAAAAAGGTACAAGTTTATGTATCAAAGTTTCAAGCAGGTCATTTTGAATCTCAAATAAAAAATCACGATATTCAATATTGAGTAAAAAGCAAAAAAAGGGGTTGGGGATTTAGCTCAGGGCTAGGCAAGCACGTGGCCCTGAGTTTGATCCTCAGCGCCCCCCCCAAAAAAAACATGACAGTGGTCACACACGAGTTTTAGTCCAAAATGAAAATGCAGAAAACTTATTTTGGTGGATCTGTGTTGATACCATATTTCTCCTTGAGAAGTTTCAACTGTTCCTCCTTCTTCTTGGTGTCCATCTTCTGAAACGCCTGGAAACATGGCAAGCACTGGAGTTAACAGGTACCCATCTGCAGCCGTTTGAATTTCACCAATACTACTAGCCAAAAAAGGAAACTCAGCACAAGTTTCCCATCACATACAGTTCAACACGGACTCTCAAATGCACTCAGCCTGCAATGAGAACTCTGCTGTACTTACCCTGTTGGCGTTGTAGTACAAAACCACAAGGTATCTGTTACACACGTTGAATCCTGACAGGTGGTCACAAGCATTCTTGGCATCAAAAATGTCTTCATAGACCACATAGGCTGTTCCTCTAGTTTCAGGTGTGTTTCCCCTGCAAAGGTAGAGTGAACATAACTAAAATACACAAACATTGCTGAGTAAGAGAAGAGTCTTTTGAATCTGTAAGATACATTTTATTTAAATATTCTGAACTCAAACCATCAGAGGAAATAAACGTTACGGGTAGATACGCTGAGTAAGTCTGTAATTTCTTGAACTAGGTAATTTTGTTTTCATATTTAGGTAAAATACCTACAGCTTAGTGTTCTACCAGGAATATTAAGACTAGAACTACTAGGGGCTGGGGATTTAGCTCAGTGATTAGAGTGCTTGCCTTGCAAGCACAAGGGCCTGAGTTCGATCCCCGGTACCACAAAAAAAAAAAAAAAAAAAAGACTAGAACTACTAAAGTATTACCAAGAACTAGCTTGAAATTTTGTCACAGTCTTCATGTGCTCTGCTTTAGCCTTCCTGTTTCTCATACTAAGAACACTTCTCGGATCAGGCATTGTGGCCCACACCCGTGCTCCCAGGATTCAGGAGGCTGAGCCCAGACGATTTCCAGTCTGAGGGCAGCCCACGTGGCACAGTGAGACCCGTCTCAAACGAGACGGAACAAAACAAAAATCCAAGAGTGGCGATACGAGCCTGGACCCCAGCGCCCCGGGAGGGCAAAGGGGGACTCCAGTTCGAGCCCAGCCCGGACAACTCAGCAACTCAGTGAGACCCGGCACCGAAGTAAAAGACGGCTGGGGGTGGAGCTCGGTGGGAAAGCCTCGGTGCAACCCAGTATCGTCACCCCTACTTCTACAATTGTTTTAAAACCACGGTGCCGGGATCGGACCCAGAGCCATGCCGCCTCTGAGCTGCGCCCCTTTCACTCTGAGACACGGTCCAGCCAAGTTGGCCAGGCTGGGCTCAGATTGTGATCCTCCTGCCTCAGCCTCCCCAGTGCCGAGATTACAGACGCGCACCGCCATTCCCAGCTCTTACTTTTTGAGAGGTTTAGAAAGGTTTTATTAAGTGGAATTAAAATACAGAGAAAATAAAGTGCTGGCCCTCGAGCGAGAGGCCTCATACATTCGTTTTTAAACAC
This sequence comes from Hystrix cristata, assembly GCA_004026905.1. Taxonomy (NCBI): domain Eukaryota; kingdom Metazoa; phylum Chordata; class Mammalia; order Rodentia; family Hystricidae; genus Hystrix; species Hystrix cristata. Next base: position 21,705 of record PVJO010006855.1, read on the forward strand.
TCAAGCTCTAGTGCGCTCCACAGCCCTGTCCAGCTGGGAGAAAGGGCTGGGCTTCTGCTGAAATGGGAGCGCGGGCGGAAGCTAGACCTTTCTCACCCAGGCGGGTTGCTTCTGGCACAGGTGTCCCTCACCATGTCCCTCCACTTCACGAGCCTCCTCTGGGAGAGGCCGGGGCGTGAGCTACGACAGGAGCCCTCAACTGCGGACAGCACACGGCCACAGCAGGCGGCGGCCCCAGTCTGCTCACACTCGGGTGTAACGCGATGGACCCCTTGCCTCTCTGTGTTTCAGCCACACAGTCCAGCTGGGGAGTGAGGGTTAAGGCTGTGGGCTGACTCCGCATGGGTCACAGGCCCTGCCCGTGGTCAAGGAAAGGCAGCGGACCTGCGGTCAGGAGCATCTGCCCAGAATTAATACAAGACTCCAGGCTAGTCCTGCTCAGAGCTTGTGCTACCCGCAGAAGGGGGGGAGAGGAAGGGAGGCGAAGGGAATGGAGAAAGAATTAAGATGTGTTATGTACACGTACCACTCCCCACGAGGAAGGTATCATTATATACTGCAAACACACATTAATGAAAAGCTTAAAAATTAAAAAAAAACGGGGCAGAATAGGTACAGGGTGCTGGCAGTAACCATAGAAACCCACTGCCAACAAATGAACTAACTTTGTTAGTTGTATGGGTCTGATGAGGGGATTTGTAATACTCTGTCCTGCCTGGAAATAGTATTAATAGCTATTAACAGCTTAATCATTCTCAAGAATGTATTAGGTAAGCCACACGCGGTGACGCACGCCAGTAATCCCGGCACTCAGGAGACGCAGGCAGGAGGATCATGAATTCACGGCTGGCCCTGACTACACAGTGTGACCCTGTCTCAAAAACAACAACACAAAAGGGCTTGATCCCAGAGAAGAAACAGAAAAATCTCCATCTCTCTCTTAACACCAGACTACAATAGTGAAATACAGAAGTTAGTGAAATACAGAAGTTATCATCCCTTCTTTCGAGGGACTAATGTTCAGGAGAAAGACTGTAAAGGAAAAGGAGCCATGACAGATCAATGAGAAGATGGAGAGCTACATTAGGTTCAATGGTCAGGGAAACCTCTCTGAAAAGTGACACTGAAGCCCAGAACTGCAGGGCCACAAGGAGCCAGGCACAGGAGGGGCCAGTGACCACCGTGACAGGCAGAGGCACCCAGAGCACACAGGCCCTGAGCCACTGCTCCGCTTCTCTGAAGATGCCTGAGGTAGTTCTTGTCTTTTCGTTTGGCTTTCTGAAATGTTCTCTAACTTCACTGATTTAAGCATCTCTTAAGCGAGCACTCTCACTTTGTTTTTTGTTTTTTTGGAGACAGGGTCTCGGCTAAGTAATTCAGGCTGGGCTTGAACTCACTGTGTAGCCTCGGCTGGCCTTGAACTCTTGGAGATCCTCTTGCCTCAGCCTCCTAAATGCTGGGATTATAGGCATGCTCCACCACGCCTGGCCTATCAATAAACTTTTACAACGCCTTCATAAATTAATCACAATCACAATGACATTTTCTGTATTATTTATTTACTCATACCTTGGGTTCTTCCCGCATATCAGGCATGACAACTGCTGTCAAAATAAACCAGAAAGAATACAATACCAGCCCTGGAGGACCTCACAAGCTGCCAGGAAAGTGTTACAGGCACAAGAGCAAAACCACGTGTTAACTTATAAGAGAGGTTCCTAGAAGGTGCTGTGGGATCATGGAGACAGGTGGCTAAGGCATGCTGGGAAGGAAATACTCAATCATAAATTACTTTCAGACACTGTATAATTTGATCCAAAATAAAAAATTCTTTTAAGACAAGTAGGTTATAAAGACTATATATCTTAGGTAATTGAAGTTCAAATAGGTTAACTATCTCCTCCTAAGTTTTACATGACTAGCAAGTGATTCAGTGTCTGAATCAAAGTACAAATCCAGTATATTTATCATGCTTCCTCTACACTGAGACAAAAAGGCACCATCTAGGTTATCTCGCAAGGAAGAAAGAGAAAACCAGAAAAAACTAGGCACTTGGGGCTGGAGATTTAACTCAGCGGTTAGAATGCCTGTCTAGCAAGTGCAAGGCCCTGAGTTCGATCCCCAGCACCAAAAACAAAACAAAACAAAAAACGAAAACCAGGCACTTGTCATGTGTCTAGTAACAGGGTCTTACTAGAATCCTGTCTCCTGATCCCCAAGTCAGAGATCTTCTGCACACCATTCCTTGTATCAAGAAAAGAGATTCTCAATCTTGAGTGCAGGTATTCCTGCATATAGGCAAAATGTGCATGTTCTTTTGTGGGGAGGATCCAGAGTTCTTATCTGGTGGTCAGACGAAAAAGACAATTGGACTGTAACACTTTCATTTTCGTCCCCTTCAGAGTACTAATGATGGTAAGTTCTGGCATTTGGGTTACTCTTCGGAGGGATGGTGATCATTCAAAATAAGAGTCCTCATGATCTCAAGGTCCTAAATGCTAGGAAGGAGCTCTCAGATCATAAAAGAAAATTTATTAAGAAAGAAATACTATACTAAAAAAAAAAAAAAAAAAAAGAAATACTATACTAAAAATAAAAACTTTAGGGGCTGGGGATTTAGTTCAGTAGTTAGAGTGCTTGCCTCACAAGTACAAGGCCCTGAGTTCGATCTCCAGCACCAAAAAAAAAAAAAAAAAAAGAACTTTAGCCAGATGTGGTGGTGTATGCCAGTAATCTCAGCACTCAAGAGGCAGAGAGATCTCAAATTTGAGGCCAGTCTGGACTGTAATCCCCAGCACTGTAAAAAATAAAAAACAAAACTAAAGGAACCCTTAAATTGCAAAGGCTATGCTACAGTGTAGGATGGAGGTTCAGTTTACTCAGAAAATTTTATCATTAAACACTGTGTAAGACTAGAAAAGGTTACAGATAACACGATCATTTTCTTTGAATGACATTTCAAAAGTCTCAGTAAGACTCACACTCTGATCTGACGAATAGGTCCATATTTCCCAAATATATCATACATTTCTTCAGCTGTGATTTTGTATGGCAAGTTTCTTATATATAAAATTCGATTAACTTCAGGTGGAAGTCGAATCTAAAATGAGAAATATGTACAGTTATTACAATGAAGGCAAAAGTGCTACAGTTTTTAAAACACATAATAATAAAAAGTCAAGAATGAGAGGTACAAAAAAGCACTGCTTTCGATGAGACCATTAGTAGGAACTAAAAGGAGTACTTCAAAATCTAGGCTTTTGGTCACTACAGTTGAACAAGGATTTATAATTTCACTTAGAAACTGTTGATTCCTCAGGCATGTAGGAAAAAAGGGAACTGTTCTTATTTGTTAGACAGTAAAACTTCCACTGATAACCTTTCTGTGATCTTTCAGGAACTTGTTGATGACATCTTCTCTCTCTCGCATTTATAGGCTTTCCCTCCCCTGGGCTTCTCTTATTCTTCATGTGAGCAGCTGTCCTGTCCTGCCAATTTTTACAGAAAACAATACATGTATTTAGGTCCCTCTTAATTAATTCAACAAATATTTACTAACTGCCTTTTCTGTTTACACCAGGTTAGATATTCCAAACACACCATGAGGGTTGGGGATTTAGCTCAGTGGTAGGGCGCTTGCAAAGCAAGCCCAAGGCCCTGAGCTGGATCCCCAGCACCAAAAAACAAAACAAAATGCAACAAAACCCCAAGCAAACAAACACATCGTGAAAGCCAGCCACAGTTGCTCATGCCTGTAATCCCAGCTGCTCTGGAAGGAGAGGCAGGAGGATTCTAAGGTCAGTGTTAACATGAGCAATTTGGTGAGACTCTGTGTCAAAATTAAAATTAAAAAGGGCTCAGCAGTACACCAGCTCTGGGTTGGATTCCTGATACTGGAGGAAAAACCCCAAAAAACAAAACCACACAAAAGCATAGGGGAGAGAAAATACAGTGAAGGGAAAAACAAAGATAAAAAGATAAATTTTCTGGGGTTGGGGATTTAGCTCA